>JAWPHD010025208.1:0-16972 GCA_037043455.1 Cyrtodaria siliqua | reverse complement strand
GATACAGGGTTAAACGGAATTGACCTGTGTGAAGAAAACGTGAGCATTTGCGATATCGCACCGTCGAATTCGTTCTAGTATATAACTGAAGATATGTTACAATATATCGATATGCATTACATATCACAGTGTCGCAGCATATGAAAACGAATTAATCCACAAGCTGTACAACATAAGTTACAGTTCTGTCCATATATGTGATTATCGGAACGAAGTTGTAATAATAGAGTTACATGTGAATTTATATTCAGACAAACATGATTATTTAATTCTTAACTTAACAGCAATATCCATATGTATCTATACTTACATATAAGTGGTACAAATAATTTATTTAGTTTTATTAAGTTCCAACATATTTGTAATGTGCTTATGGGCAGGTTACAAAATTGAAGACAAAGTGTGACATTGGGGTCAAAATTAAACATAACCTTCGCCGTTTGCTTTTCATCCACTTTACATAATTAATATAAATATACAGTCCCTGTTTTCCATCACAAAATTAGCGGCATATTCTAGTTTAAAAAAACTAAAAAGGTATTTCACATATTTAAACATAACCGTGTTTTTTTAATTCACATTCTAGATGGAAATTTAAAAAAATATAAATATTGTTTGTTTTTTGGTCTCAATTCCATCTTGAAAATAAAGAACAGTTAACATAATAGTATATTACAGGGTATACTTACACACAGCAGTCACGTATGTGCGTCCACTTTTACATCAACTGTTATATAGCATTTATTATACAAGGATCATTACATATTTCATCTAACATTGTTTTGTATAATCCATGAAGTTGAGGTTTATGTTGATTATAACTAGTTCATGTAGTGTCCGTAACATTTCCATACAATTTCACATACCTTGACCATACATGCATCTAGAATAACGTAGTTTGTATTTGTGCTTATATTTTGTTCATTGCTTTTACAGTTTTATAAATATTCTTGTATAACTTTTTTTAAATTCATTGTTTTTTTCTTAAATTGTATGTTTATTTTGCTTTAATGGGTCAATATGTTTATGAAGTTTTAAAAACACATACAGGGAACACACACATTATTTATCTCCAATTCGTATGCGGTAGTTGTATAATTCATAATGCTGTAGTTGTATAATTCATAATGCTGTAGCTGTATAATTCATGATGCTGTAGTTGTATAATTCATAGTGCTGTAGTTGTATAATTCATAATGCTGAAGTTGTATAACTCATAATGCTGTTGTTATATAATTCATAACGCTGTAGTTGTATAATTCATAATACTGTAGCTGTATAATTCATAATGTATAATTCATAACGCTGTAGTTGTATAATTCATAACGCTGTAGTTGTATAATTCATAATGCTGTAGCTGTATAATTCATAATATATAATTCATAACGCTGTAGTTGTATAATTCATAACGCTGTAGCTGTATAATTCATAACGCTGTAGCTGTATAATTCATAATGCTGTAGCTGTATAATTCATAATGCTGTAGTTGTATAATTCATAATGATGTAGCTGTATAATTCATAATGCTGTAGCTGTATACTTCATAACGCTGTAGTTGTATAATTCATAATGCTGTAGTTGTATAATTCATAACGCTGTAGTTGTATAATTCATAATACTGTAGCTGTATAATTCATAATGCTGCAACTGTATAATTCATAATGCTGCAGCTGTATAATTCATAATGCTGTAGCTGTATAATTCATAACGCTGTAGTTATAATTCATAACGCTGTAGTTGTATAATTCATAATGCTGTAGTTGTATAATTCATAACGCTGGAGCTGTATAATTCATAACGCTGTAGCTGTATAATTCATAACGCTGTAGCTGTATAATTCATAATGCTGTAGCTGTATAATTCATAATGTATAATTCATAACGCTGTAGTTATAATTCATAACGCTGTAGTTGTATAATTCATAATGCTGTAGTTGTATAATTCATAATGCTGGAGCTGTATAATTCATAACGCTGTAGCTGTATAATTCATAACGCTGTAGCTGTATAATTCATAATGCTGTAGCTGTATAATTCATAATGTATAATTCATAAAGCTGTAGCTGTATAATGCATAACGCTGTAGCTGTATAAGTTATAACGCTGTAGCTGTATAATTCATAACGCTGTAGTTGTATAATTCATAATGTATAATTCATAATGCTGTAGCTGTATAATTCTTAATGCTGGAGCTGTATAATTCATAACGCTGTAGCTGTATAATTCATAATGCTGTAGCTGTATAATTCATAATGCTGTAGCTGTATAATTCATAATGTATAATTCATAAAGCTGTAGCTGTATAATGCATAACGCTGTAGCTGTATAAGTTATAACGCTGTAGCTGTATAATTCATAACGCTGTAGTTGTATAATTCATAATGTATAATTCATAATGCTGTAGTTGTATAAAGCATAATGCTGTAGCTGTTTAGGTCATAACGCTGTAGCTGTATAATTCATAACGCTGTAGTTGTATAATTCATAACGCTGTAGCTGTATAATTCATAACGCTGTAGCTGTACAATTTTTAACGCTGTAACTGTATAATTCATAACGATGTAGCTGTATAATTCATAATACTGTAGCTGTATAATTCATAACGCTGTAGCTGTATAATTCATAACGCTGTAGCTGTATAATTCATAACGATGTAGCTGTATAATTCATAATGCTGTAGTTGTATAATTCATAACGCTGTAGACGCTGTAGCTGTATAGTTTATAACGCTGTAGCTGTATAGTTCATAATGCTGTAGTTGTATAATGCATAATGCTGTTGTTGTATAATTCATAATGCTGTAGTTGTATAATTCATAATGCTGTAGCTGTATAATTCATAACGCTGTAGTTGTATAATTCATAAGCTGTAGTTGTTTAATTCATAACGCTGTAGCTATATAATTCATAACGCTGTAGCTGTATAATTCATAATGCTATAATTGTATAATTCATAATCATGATAATGCTGTAGTTGTTTAATGCATAACGCTGTAGCTGGTTAAGTTATAACGCGTAAGCTGTATAATTCATAACGCTGTAGTTGTATAATTCATAATGTATAATTCATAACGCTGTAGCTGTTTAAGTCATAACGCTGTAGCTGTATAATTCATAACGCTGTAGTTGTATAATTCATAACGCTGTAGCTGTATAATTCATAACGCTGTAGCTGTACACTTTTTAACGCTGTAACTGTATAATTCATAACGATGTAGCTGTATAATTCATAATACTGTAGCTGTATAATTCATAACGCTGTAGCTGTATAATTCATAACGCTGTAGCTGTATAATTCATAACGATGAAGCTGTATAATTCATAATGCTGTAGTTGTATAATTCATAACGCTGTAGACGCTGTTGCTGTATAGTTTATAACGCTGTAGCTGTATAGTTCATAATGCTGTAGTTGTATAATGCATAATGCTGTTGTTGTATAATTCATAATGCTGTAGTTGTATAATTCATAATGCTGTAGCTGTATAATTCATAACGCTGTAGTTGTATAATTCATAAGCTGTAGTTGTATAATTCATAACGCTGTATCTATATAATTCATAACGCTGTAGCTGTATAATTCATAATGCTGTAATTGAATAATTCATAATCATGATAATGCTGTAGTTGTTTAATTCATAATGCTTTAGCTTTATAATTCATAACGCTGTAGCTGTATATTTCATAATGCTGTAGTTGTATAATCCATGATGCTGTAGTTATATAATTTATAATGCTGTAGTTGTATAATTCATAATGCTGTAGCTGCATGATTCTTAATGCTGTAGTTGTATAATTCATAATGCTGTAGCTGCATGATTCTTAATGCTGTAGTTGTATAATTCATAATGCTGTAGCTGCATGATTCTTAATGCTGTAGTTGTATAATTCATAATGCTGTAGCTGTATAATTCATAATGCTGTAGCTGTATAATTCATAATGCTGTAGTTGTATTATTCATAACGCTGTAGCTGTATAATTCATAATGCTGTAGTTGTATAATTCATAATACTGTAGCTGTATAATTCATAACGCTGTAGTTGTATAATTCATAATGTATAATTCATAACGCTGTAGCTGTTTAAGTCATAACGCTGTAGCTGTATAATTCATAACGCTGTAGTTGTATAATTCATAACGCTGTAGCTGTATAATTCATAACGCTGTAGCTGTACAATTTTTAACGATGTAACTGTATAATTCATAATACTGTAGTTGTATAATTCATAACGATGTAGCTGTATAATTCATAACGCTGTAGCTGTATAATTCATAACGATGTAGCTGTATAATTCATAACGATGTAGCTGTATAATTCATAATGCTCTAGTTGTATAATTCATAACGCTGTAGACGCTGTAGCTGTATAGTTTATAACGCTGTAGCTGTATAGTTCATAATGCTGTAGTTGTATAATGCATAATGCTGTAGCTGTATAATTCATCACGCTGTAGCTGTATAATTCATAACGCTGTAGCTGTACAATTTTTAACGATGTAACTGTATAATTCATAATACTATAGTTGTATAATTCATAACGATGTAGCTGTATAATTCATAACGCTTTAGCTGTATAATTCATAACGCTGTAGTTGTATAATTCATAAGCTGTAGTTGTTTAATTCATAACGCTGTAGCTATATAATTCATAACGCTGTAGCTGTATAATTCATAATGCTATAATTGTATAATTCATAATCATGATAATGCTGTAGTTGTTTAATGCATAACGCTGTAGCTGGTTAAGTTATAACGCGTAAGCTGTATAATTCATAACGCTGTAGTTGTATAATTCATAATGTATAATTCATAACGCTGTAGCTGTTTAAGTCATAACGCTGTAGCTGTATAATTCATAACGCTGTAGTTGTATAATTCATAACGCTGTAGCTGTATAATTCATAACGCTGTAGCTGTACAATTTTTAACGCTGTAACTGTATAATTCATAACGATGTAGCTGTATAATTCATAATACTGTAGCTGTATAATTCATAACGCTGTAGCTGTATAATTCATAACGCTGTAGCTGTATAATTCATAACGATGAAGCTGTATAATTCATAATGCTGTAGTTGAATAATTCATAACGCTGTAGACGCTGTAGCTGTATAGTTTATAACGCTGTAGCTGTATAGTTCATAATGCTGTAGTTGTATAATGCATAATGCTGTTGTTGTATAATTCATAATGCTGTAGTTGTATAATTCATAATGCTGTAGCTGTATAATTCATAACGCTGTAGTTGTATAATTCATAACGCTGTAGCTATATAATTCATAACGCTGTAGCTGTATAATTCATAATGCTGTAATTGTATAATTCATAATCATGATAATGCTGTAGTTGTTTAATTCATAATGCTTTAGCTTTATAATTCATAACGCTGTAGCTGTATATTTCATAATGCTGTAGTTGTATAATCCATGATGCTGTAGTTATATAATTTATAATGCTGTAGTTGTATAATTCATAATGCTGTAGCTGCATGATTCTTAATGCTGTAGTTGTATAATTCATAATGCTGTAGCTGTATAATTCATAATGCTGTAGCTGTATGATTCATAATGATGTAATTGTATCATTCATAATGCTGTAGCTGTATAATTCATAATGCTGTAGTTGTATTATTCATAACGCTGTAGCTGTATAATTCATAATGCTGTAGTTGTATAATTCATAATACTGTAGCTGTATAATTCATAACGCTGTAGTTGTATAATTCATAATATATAATTCATAACGCTGTAGCTGTTTAAGTCATAACGCTGTAGCTGTATAATTCATAACGCTGTAGTTGTATAATTCATAACGCTGTAGCTGTATAATTCATAACGCTGTAGCTGTACAATTTTTAACGATGTAACTGTATAATTCATAATACTGTAGTTGTATAATTCATAACGATGTAGCTGTATAATTCATAACGCTGTAGCTGTATAATTCATAACGATGTAGCTGTATAATTCATAACGATGTAGCTGTATAATTCATAATGCTCTAGTTGTATAATTCATAACGCTGTAGACGCTGTAGCTGTATAGTTTATAACGCTGTAGCTGTATAGTTCATAATGCTGTAGTTGTATAATGCATAATGCTGTAGCTGTATAATTCATCACGCTGTAGCTGTATAATTCATAACGCTGTAGCTGTACAATTTTTAACGATGTAACTGTATAATTCATAATACTATAGTTGTATAATTCATAACGATGTAGCTGTATAATTCATAACGCTGTAGCTGTATAATTCATAACGATGTAGCTGTATAATTCATAACGATGTAGCTGTATAATTCATAATGCTCTAGTTGTATAATTCATAACGCTGTAGACGCTGTAGCTGTATAGTTTATAACGCTGTAGCTGTATAGTTCATAATGCTGTAGTTGTATAATGCATAATGCTGTAGCTGTATAATTCATAATGATGTAGTTGTATAATTCATAAGGTATAATGCATAATGCTGTAGCTGTATAATGCATAACGCTGTAGCTGATTAAGTTATAACGCTGTAGCTGTATAGTTCGTAACGCTGTAGTTGTATAATATATACAACATAAGTTACAGTTCTGTCCATATATGTGATTATCGGAACGAAGTTGTAATAATAGAGTTACATGTGAATTTATATTCAGACAAACATGATTATTTAATTCTTAACTTAACAGCAATATCCATATGTATCTATACTTACATATAAGTGGTACAAATAATTTATTTAGTTTTATTAAGTTCCAACATATTTGTAATGTGCTTATGGGCAGGTTACAAAATTGAAGACAAAGTGTGACATTGGGGTCAAAATTAAACATAACCTTCGCCGTTTGCTTTTCATCCACTTTACATAATTAATATAAATATACAGTCCCTGCTTTCCATCACACAATTAGCGGCATATTGTAGTTTAAAAAAACTAAAAAGGTATTTCACATATTTAAACATAACCGTGTTTTTTTAATTCACATTCTAGATGGAAATTTAAAAAAAATATAAATATTGTTTGTTTTTTGGTCTCAATTCCATCTTGAAAATAAAGAACAGTTAACATAATAGTATATTACAGGGTATACTTACACACAGCAGTCACGTATGGGCGTCCACTTTTACATCAACTGTTATATAGCATTTATTATACAAGGATCATTACATATTTCATCTAACATTGTTTTGTATAATCCATGAAGTTGAGGTTTATGTTGATTATAACTAGTTCATGTAGTGTCCGTAACATTTCCATACAATTTCACATACCTTGACCATACATGCATCTAGAATAACGTAGTTTGTATTTGTGCTTATATTTTGTTCATTGCTTTTACAGTTTTATAAATATTCTTGTATAACTTTTTTTAAATTCATTGTTTTTTTCTTAAATTGTATGTTTATTTTGCTTTAATGGGTCAATATGTTTATGAAGTTTTAAAAACACATACAAGGAACACACACATTATTTATCTCCAATTCGTATGCGGTAGTTGTATAATTCATAATGCTGTAGTTGTATAATTCATAATGCTGTAGCTGTATAATTCATGATGCTGTAGTTGTATAATTCATAGTGCTGTAGTTGTATAATTCATAATGCTGAAGTTGTATAACTCATAATGCTGTTGTTGTATAATTCATAACGATGTAGTTGTATAATTCATAATACTGTAGCTGTATAATTCATAATGTATAATTCATAACGCTGTAGTTGTATAATTCATAACGCTGTAGTTGTATAATGCATAATGCTCTAGTAGTATAATTCATAATGCTGTAGCTGTATAATTCATAATATATAATTCATAACGCTGTAGTTGTATAATTCATAACGCTGTAGCTGTATAATTCATAACGCTGTAGCTGTATAATTCATAATGCTGTAGCTGTATAATTCATAATGCTGTAGTTGTATAATTCATAATGATGTAGCTGTATAATTCATAATACTGTAGCTGTATAATTCATAACGCTGTAGCTGTATACTTCATAACGCTGTAGTTGTATAATTCATAATGCTGTAGTTGTATAATTCATAACGCTGTAGTTGTATAATTCATAATACTGTAGCCTGTATAATTCATAATGCTGCAACTGTATAATTCATAATGCTGCATCTGTATAATTCATAATGCTGTAGCTGTATAATTCATAACGCTGTAGTTATAATTCATAACGCTGTAGTTGTATAATTCATAATGCTGTAGTTGTATATTTCATAATGCTGGGCTGTATAATTCATAACGCTGTAGCTGTATAATTCATAATGCTGTAGCTGTATAATTCATAATGCTGTAGCTGTATAATTCATAATGTATAATTCATAAAGCTGTAGCTGTATAATGCATACGCTGTAGCTGTATAAGTTATAACGCTGTAGCTGTATAATTCATAACGCTGTAGTTGTATAATTCATAATGTATAATTCATAATGCTGTAGCTGTATAATTCTTAACGCTGGAGCTGTATAATTCATAACGCTGTAGCTGTATAATTCATAATGCTGTAGCTGTATAATTCATAATATATAATTCATAACGCTGTAACTGTATAATTCATAACGCTGTAGCTGTATAATTCATAATGCTGTAGCTGTATAATTCATAATGCTGTAGTTTGTATAATTCATAATGATGTAGCTGTATAATTCATAAAACTGTAGCTGTATAATTCATAACGCTGTAGCTGTATACTTCATAACGCTGTAGTTGTATAATTCATAACGCTGTAGTTGTATAATTCATAATACTGTAGCTGTATAATTCATAATGCTGCAACTGTATAATTCATAATGCTGCAGCTGTATAATTCATAATGCTGTAGCTGTATAATTCATAACGCTGTAGTTATAATTCATAACGCTGTAGTTGTATAATTCATAATGCTGTAGTTGTATATTTCATAATGCTGGAGCTGTATAATTCATAACGCTGTAGCTGTATAATTCATAACGCTGTAGCTGTATAATTCATAATGCTGTAGCTGTATAATTCATAATGTATAATTCATAAAGCTGTAGCTGTATAATGCATAACGCTGTAGCTGTATAAGTTATAACGCTGTAGCTGTATAATTCATAACGCTGTAGTTGTATAATTCATAATGTATAATTCATAATGCTGTAGCTGTATAATTCTTAATGCTGGAGCTGTATAATTCATAACGCTGTAGCTGTATAATTCATAATGCTGTAGCTGTATAATTCATAATGCTGTAGCTGTATAATTCATAATGTATAATTCATAAAGCTGTAGCTGTATAATGCATAACGCTGTAGCTGTATAAGTTATAACGCTGTAGCTGTATAATTCATAACGCTGTAGTTGTATAATTCATAATGTATAATTCATAATGCTGTAGTTGTATAAAGCATAATGCTGTAGCTGTTTAAGTCATAACGCTGTAGCTGTATAATTCATAACGCTGTAGTTGTATAATTCATAACGCTGTAGCTGTATAATTCATAACGCTGTAGCTGTACAATTTTTAACGCTGTAACTGTATAATTCATAACGATGTAGCTGTATAATTCATAATACTGTAGCTGTATAATTCATAACGCTGTAGCTGTATAATTCATAACGCTGTAGCTGTATAATTCATAACGATGTAGCTGTATAATTCATAATGCTGTAGTTGTATAATTCTAACGCTGTAGACGCTGTAGCTGTATAGTTTATAACGCTGTAGCTGTATAGTTCATAATGCTGTAGTTGTATAATGCATAATGCTGTTGTTGTATAATTCATAATGCTGTAGTTGTATAATTCATAATGCTGTAGCTGTATAATTCATAACGCTGTAGTTGTATAATTCATAAGCTGTAGTTGTTAATTCATAACGCTGTAGCTATATAATTCATAACGCTGTAGCTGTATAATTCATAATGCTGTAATTGTATAATTCATAATCATGATAATGATGTAGTTGTTTAATGCATAACGCTGTAGCTGGTTAAGTTATAACGCTTTAGCTGTATAATTCATAACGCTTGTAGTTGTATAATTCATAATGTATAATTCATAACGCTGTAGCTGTTAAGTCATAACGCTGTAGCTGTATAATTCATAACGCTGTAGTTGTATAATTCATAACGCTGTAGCTGTATAATTCATAACGCTGTAGCTGTACAATTTTTAACTCTGTAACTGTATAATTCATAACGATGTAGCTGTATAATTCATAATACTGTAGCTGTATAATTCATAACGCTGTAGCTGTATAATTCATAACGCTGTAGCTGTATAAATTCATAACGATGTAGCTGTATAATTCATAATGCTGTAGTTGTATAATCATAACGCTGTAGACGCTGTAGCTGTGTAGTTTATAACGCTGTAGCTGTATAGTTCATAATGCTGTAGTTGTATAATGCATAATGCTGTTGTTGTATAATTCATAATGCTGTAGTTTTATAATTCATAATGCTGTAGCTGTATAATTCATAACGCTGTAGTTGTATAATTCATAAGCTGTAGTTGTATAATTCGTAACGCTTTAGCTATATAATTCATAACGCTGTAGCTGTATAATTCATAATGCTGTAATTGTATAATTCATAATCATGATAATGCTGTAGTTGTTTAATTCATAATGCTTTAGCTTTATAATTCATAACGCTGTAGCTGTATATTTCATAATGCTGTAGTTGTATAATCCATGATGCTGTAGTTGTATAATTTATAATGCTGTAGTTGTATAATTCATAATGCTGTAGCTGCATGATTCTTAATGCTGTAGTTGTATAATTCATAATACTGTAGCTGTATAATTCATAACGCTGTAGTTGTATAATTCATAATGTATAATTCATAACGCTGTAGCTGTTTAAGTCATAACGCTGTAGCTGTATAATTCATAACGCTGTAGTTGTATAATTCATAACGCTGTAGCTGTGTAATTCATAACGCTGTAGCTGTACAATTTTTAACGATGTAACTGTATAATTCATAACGATGTACCTGTATAATTCATAATACTGTAGTTGTATAATTCATAACGATGTAGCTGTATAATTCATAACGCTGTAGCTGTATAATTCATAACGCTGTAGCTGTATAATTCATAACGATGTAGCTGTATAATTCATAATGCTCTAGTTGTATAATTCATAACGCTGTAGACGCTGTAGCTATATAGTTTATAACGCTGTAGCTGTATTGTTCATAATGCTGTAGTTGTATAATGCATAATGCTGTAGCTGTATAATTCATAATGCTGTAGTTGTATAATTCATAAGGTATAATGCATAATGCTGTAGCTGTATAATGCATAACGCTGTAGCTGGTTAAGTTATAACGCTGTAGCTGTATAGTTCGTAACGCTGTAGTTGTATAATATATAATGTATAATTCATAATGCTGTAGCTGTATATTGCATAATGCTGTAGCTGTATGTCATAACGCTGTAGCTGTATAATTCATAACGCTGTAGCTGTATAATTCATAACGCTGTAGCTGTATAATTCATAATGCTGTAGCTGTATAATTCATAATATATAATTCATAAAGCTGTAGCTGTATAATGCATAACGCTGTAGCTGTATAAGTTATAACGCTGTAGCTGTATAATTCATAACGCTGTAGTTGTATAATTCATAATGTATAATTCATAATGCTGTAGCTGTATAATTCTTAATGCTGGAGCTGTATAATTCATAACGCTGTAGCTGTATAATTCATAATGCTGTAGCTGTATAATTCATAATGCTGTAGCTGTATAATTCATAATGTATAATTCATAAAGCTGTAGCTGTATAATGCATAACGCTGTAGCTGTATAAGTTATAACGCTGTAGCTGTATAATTCATAACGCTGTAGTTGTATAATTCATAATGTATAATTCATAATGCTGTAGTTGTATAAAGCATAATGCTGTAGCTGTTTAAGTCATAACGCTGTAGCTGTATAATTCATAACGCTGTAGCTGTATAATTCATAACGCTGTAGCTGTACAATTTTTAACGCTGTAACTGTATAATTCATAACGATGTAGCTGTATAATTCATAATACTGTAGCTGTATAATTCATAACGCTGTAGCTGTATAATTCATAACGCTGTAGCTGTATAATTCATAACGATGTAGCTGTATAATTCATAATGCTGTAGTTGTATAATTCATAACGCTGTAGACGCTGTAGCTGTATAGTTTATAACGCTGTAGCTGTATAGTTCATAATGCTGTAGTTGTATAATGCATAATGCTGTTGTTGTATAATTCATAATGCTGTAGTTGTATAATTCATAATGCTGTAGCTGTATAATTCATAACGCTGTAGTTGTATAATTCATAAGCTGTAGTTGTATAATTCATAACGCTGTAGCTATATAATTCATAACGCTGTAGCTGTATAATTCATAATGCTGTAATTGTATAATTCATAATCATGATAATGCTGTAGTTGTTTAATTCATAATGCTTTAGCTTTATAATTCATAACGCTGTAGCTGTATATTTCATAATGCTGTAGTTGTATAATCCATGATGCTGTAGTTGTATAATTTATAATGCTGTAGTTGTATAATTCATAATGCTGTAGCTGCATGATTCTTAATGCTGTAGTTGTAAAATTCATAATGCTGTAGCTGTATAATTCATAATGCTGTAGCTGTATGATTCATAATGCTGTAGTTGTATCATTCATAATGCTGTAGCTGTATAATTCATAATGCTGTAGTTGTATTATTCATAACGCTGTAGCTGTATAATTCATAATGCTGTAGTTGTATAATTCATAATACTGTAGCTGTATAATTCATAACGCTGTAGTTGTATAATTCATAATGTATAATTCATAACGCTGTAGCTGTTTAAGTCATAACGCTGTAGCTGTATAATTCATAACGCTGTAGTTGTATAATTCATAACGCTGTAGCTGTGTAATTCATAACGCTGTAGCTGTACAATTTTTAACGATGTAACTGTATAATTCATAACGATGTACCTGTATAATTCATAATACTGTAGTTGTATAATTCATAACGATGTAGCTGTATAATTCATAACGCTGTAGCTGTATAATTCATAACGATGTAGCTGTATAATTCATAATGCTCTAGTTGTATAATTCATAACGCTGTAGACGCTGTAGCTGTATAGTTTATAACGCTGTAGCTGTATAGTTCATAATGCTGTAGTTGTATAATGCATAATGCTGTAGCTGTATAATTCATAATGCTGTAGTTGTATAATTAATAAGGTATAATGCATAATGCTGTAGCTGTATAATGCATAACGCTGTAGCTGGTTCAGTTATAACGCTGTAGCTGTATAGTTCGTAACGCTGTAGTTGTATAATATATAATGTATAATTCATAATGCTGTAGCTGTATATTGCATAATGCTGTAGCTGTATGTCATAACGCTGTAGCTGTATAATTCATAACGCTGTAGTTGTATAATTCATAACGCTGTAGCTGTATAATTCATAACGCTGTAGCTGTACAATTCTTAACGCTGTAGCTGTATAATTCATAAGGATGTAGCTGTATAATTCATAATGCTGTAGTTGTATAATTCATAACGCTGTAGCTGTATAATTCATAACGCTGTAGCTGTACACTTCTTAACGCTGTAGCTGTATAATTCATAACGATGTAGCTGTATAATTCATAATGCTGTAGTTGTATAATTCATAATGTATAATTCATAATGCTGTAGCTGTATAATTCATAACGCTGTAGTTGTATAATTCATAAGCTGTAGTTGTATAATTCATAACGCTGTAGCTATATAATTCATAACGCTGTAGCTGTATAATTCATAATGCTGTAGCTGCATGATTCTTAATGCTGTAGTTGTATAATTCATAATGCTGTAGCTGTATGATTAATAATGCTGTAGTTGTATCATTCATAATGCTGTAGCTGTATAATTCATAAGCTGCAGTTATATAATTCATAACGCTGTAGTTGTATAATTCATAATGCTGTAGCTGTATAATTCATAACGCTGTATTTGGATAATTCATAATGCTGTAGCTGTATAATTCATAATGGTGTAGTTGTATAATTCATAACGCTGAAGCTGTATAATTTTAATGCTGTAGTTGTATAATTGATAACGCTGTAGTTGTATAATTCATAATGCTGTAGTTGTATAATTTATAATGCTTTAGTTGTATAATTCACAATGCTGTGGTTGTATAATTCATAATGCTGTTGTTGTATTATTCATAACGCTGTAGCTGTATAATTCATAATGCTGTAGTTGTATAATTCATAATACTGTAGCTGTATAATTCATAATGCTGTAGTTGTATACTTCATAACGCTGTAGCTGTATAATTCATAATGCTGTAGTTGTATACTTCATACCGCTGTAGCTGTATAATTCATAATGCTGTAGTTGTATAATTCATAATGCTGTAGTTGTATAATTCATAACGATGTAGCTGTATAATTCATAATGCTGTAGTTGTATAATTCATAACGCTGTAGCTGTATAATTCATAACGCTGTATCTGTATAATTCATAATGCTGTAGACGCTGTAGCTGTATAGTTTATAACGCTGTAGTTGTATAATGCAAAATGCTGTAATTGTATAATTCATAATGCTGTAGCTGTTTAATTCATAACGCTGTATTTGGATTATTCATAATGCTGTAGCTGTATAATTCATAATGGTGTAGTTGTATAATTCATCTCTGTAGCTGTATACTTTTTAGTGCTGTTGTTGTATAATTGATAACGCTGTAGTTGTATAATTCATAATGCTGTAGTTGTATAATTTATAATGCTGTAGTTGTATAATTCACAATGCTGTAGTTGTATAATTCATAATGCTGTAGTTGTATTATTCATAACGCTGTAGCTGTATAATTCATAATGCTGTAGTTGTATAATTCATAATACTGTAGCTGTATAATTCATAATGCTGTAGTTGTATACTTCATAACGCTGTAGCTGTATACTTCATACCGCTGTAGCTGTATAATTCATAATGCTGTAGTTGTATAATTCATAATGCTGTAGCTGTATAATTCATAACGCTGTAGCTGTAAAATTCATAACGCTGTAGCTGTACAATTCTTAACGCTGAAGCTGTATAATTCATAACGATGTAGCTGTATAATTCATAATGCTGTAGTTGTATAATTCATAACGCTGTAGCTGTATAATTCATAACGCTGTAGCTGTACAATTCTTAACGCTGTAGCTGTATAATTCATAACGATGTAGCTGTATAATTCATAACGCTGTAGTTGTATAATTCATAACGCTGTAGCTGTATAATTCATAATGCTGTAGTTGTATAATTTATAATACTGTAGCTGTATAATTCATAATGCTGTAGTTGTATACTTCATAACGCTGTAGCTGTATACTTCATACCGCTGTAGCTGTATAATTCATAATGCTGTAGTTGTATAATTCATAACGCTGTAGCTGTATAATTCATAACGCTGTAGCTGTATAATTCATAACGCTGTAGCTGTACAATTCTTAACGCTGTAGCTGTATAATTCATAACGATGTAGCTGTATAATTCATAATGCTGTAGTTGTATTATTCATAACGCTGTAGCTGTATAATTCATAATGCTGTAGTTGTATAATTCATAATACTGTAGCTGTATAGTTCATAATGCTATAGTTGTATAATGCAAAATGCTGTAATTGTATAATTCATAAGCTGTAGTTGTATAATTCATAACGCTGTAGCTGTATAATTCATAACGCTGTAGCTGTATAATTCATAATGCTGTAGTTGTATAATTCATAATCATGATAAAGCTAGCTAACTTTAATTCATAATGTTGTAGCTTTATAATTCATTACGCTGTAGGTGTATAATTCATAATGCTGTAGTTGTATAATTCATAATGCTGTAGCTGTATCATTCATAATGCTGTATCTGTATAATTCATAATGATGTAGCTGTATAATTCATAATGCTGTAGCTGTATGATTCATAATGCTGTAGTTGTATCATTCATAATGCTGTAGCCGTATAATTCATAAGCTGCAGTTATATAATTCATAACGCTGTAGTTGTCTAATTCATAATGCTGTAGCTGCATGATTCATAATGTTGTAGTTGTATAATTCATAATGCTGTATCTGTATAATTCATAATGGTGTAGTTGTATAATTCATAACGCTGTAGCTGTATAATTTTTAATGCTGTAGTTGTATAATTCATAACGCTGTAGCTGTATAATTCATAATGCTGTAGTTGTATACTGCATACCGTTGTAGCTGTATAATTCATAATGCTGTAGTTGTATAATTCATAATGCCTGTAGTTGTATAATTCATAACGCTGTAACTGTATAATTCATAACGCTGTAGCTGTACAATTCTTAACGCTGTAGCTGTATAATTCATAACGATGTAGCTGTATAATTCATAATGGTGTAGTTGTATAATTCATAACGCTGTAGCTGTGTAATTCATAACGCTGTAGCTGTATAATTCATAATGCTGTAGACGCTGTAGCTGTATAGTTTATAACGCTGTAGCTGTATAGTTCATAATGCTATAGTTGTATAATGCAAAATGCTGTAATTGTATAATTCATAATGCTGTAGTTGTATAATTCATAATGCTGTAGCTGTATAATTCATAACGCTGTAGTTGTATAATTCATATTGCTGTAGCTGTATAATTCATAATGTTGTAGCTGTATAATTCATAATGATGTAGCTGTATGATTCATAATGCTGTAGTTGTATCATTCATAATGCTGTAGCCGTATAATTCATAAGCTGCAGTTATATAATTCATAACGCTGTAGTTGTATAATTCATAATGCTGTAGCTGTATAATTCATAACGCTGTAGTTGTATAATTCATAATGCTGTATCTGTATAATTCATAATGGTGTAGCTGTATCATTCATAATGCTGTAGTTGTATCATTTATAATGCTGTATCTGTATAATTCATAATGCTGTAGCTGTATAATTCATAATGCTGTAGCTGTATGATTCATAATGCTGTAGTTGTATCATTCATAATGCTGTAGCCGTATAATTCATAA
>JAWPHD010025207.1:0-16974 GCA_037043455.1 Cyrtodaria siliqua | reverse complement strand
GTTGGATAAAATAGCCAATCCTTATAACAAGATTATATTCTCGGCCATTTTAATATAAATTTATTAGCAAGTCAATCTAGTCCTAATAAGTTGTCTCAAACAATGGAGTTGTATGACCTTAAACAAATTATAACTGCACCAACAAGAGTAACAGCCAATTCAACAACCTTAATAGATCATGTCTACACATCACACGAAAGTCAGATTACCGAATCAGTTGTACCTAGTATCTCAGTATGCTTAACTCGCAGCACAACTAAAACTCAAATTAAAAGAAATACGTACACAACAAGTAGATACCGATCATATAAAACATTTCAAGAACCTGTATTCTTGCCGTATCTATCAGAAAATTTGTCTCACTTGGCATTACGTGATCCCGCCGTAATTCCATTAAGTGATGGGAAAGCTTATATTAGCAGGATTTTATAACGGATAATTCGACAATACAAAAACGTTTATAAACATTTTTTACACAACAAATGCGACAACCTGTTTAAAATTACCTATTTAATGTTTTAATTTTACTGTATGCAAACTTTTCAAACCGAAATTAAGGTTTAATTTCATAACCCAGCCAACCCCGTTTTCGCTTCTTGGAGAAGGGGTTGGATGGGATATGAAAATTAATACTCGGACCACGTAATGATAATATACACAGAACGATTCCGAAGAAAATCTCCAAAATAGGAATGATATTTTTACATCAGTTCTAAATCCACATGTGCCAATAAAAAACAAAAGAGTTAAAAGAGACTCTAAGCCTGAATGGCTCACGGAAGAAATCACCATAGCAAAACGAAACAGAGATGCATCTCATTAAAAAAGACTGGAATAACTATAAATATTGGCGAAATAGAACTAAGAACTTAATACGAACGTTAAACTAAAGCCATCGATGACAATAAAGATAATAAGTACTTATGGGATCATATACATGATAGCAAAGGTAACTCAAAATCTTCTTCGATACCAAGCGAATTAACAGTAGACGATCAAAGCTTTAATGACGTAATTTAAATAACACTGACTTAAATCATAAAGATTTAAAAAAAAACTAATTAACTTCACCGAATTGGAAATTCCTGCAGATGTACAATTTAAAATACCTTTGATGAAACAAGAACATAATTTATCAATCATAAAGTCACTTGACGTTACAAAGGCTATAGGACCATGACTAGATTTAGTAAGTCCCAAAACACTAAAACTAGCAGCAGCCGTTATTGCACCATATTTACTGCATTAGTATTCCTCAAAAATAAAAGAGGCAAAACTGTTTCCCGTACACAAAGGTGGGCCAGCAAATGATCCATCAAACTATAGTCCGATTTCAATTTAACCTGTTATATCTAAGGTGATTGAAAAATATGTTACTAAACACTTATTTGCAAATCTCAATAAATATAATCGTATACATATATCTCAGTCTGGATTTCGTCAAAATCACTCGTGTCAGACTGCATTAGTCAAGCTTATAAATAAATGGCTTGAACATATAGATAATGGTGACCTTATTGGGTCAATATTCTTTGATTTAAAAAAAGCCTTTGATAGTGTTGATCATTTAATACTCGTGAACAAATTGTCCCTCTATAAAGTATCAGAGTGCTCAATACATTGGTTTACAATTTACTTCTCCAACAGAACTCAAAGTAGCTGGTGAAAAAGTTGCCGATAAGGAAATTGCAAAATGTGGAGTTCCACAAGAGTACTTGGTTCAGTACTGTTTCCGCTGTTCATTAATGACTTGCCTCTTTATACTGGGGAAAGTGAAACTGATTTAACGGCAGATAAAGATATAACTGTCATTGAAACACGAATCCAAGCAAGTGTAAATCGTTTTAAAACGTGGTGCACTGATAACAAAATGCACATAAATGGCAATACAACTGTTTCAATGACCATAGGATCTAGATCTAAAATAGTAAGTCACCCTAAACTTGAACTAACGAAAATGCTCAGTTGGGATAAACAAATATACAGTGCATGTCAAAGCATCACACGTAAAATAACTCTTACGAAATTGCTATCAAAATATGTCAACCAAGATAAGTTGAAAATGTACTTCAGTGCCTATATATTGCCTTTGTTCGACTACGGATGTATCATATGGGGTCGTTGCTCATCCCATAGTATCGATCGAATACTAAAACTTCAAAAACGAGCGGCCAGGCTTATCCTCCGAGTAGAATTTAATACTCTATCCGAACAAATGTTTAAAACCCTAATTGGCTTCCAGTTCAAAAACGGGTTCAATACCATACATGTATTATGGTGTATAATCTCTAAATAATCAAACACCTGAATACATTCACAGCATGCTCTCAAAACCTTCAACAACTCATGGACGAAATTTAAGATCTTCCACAAATGATACACTGACCGTTCCAAGATCTCACATAGCAGTTTCTGATAAAGCATTTTCAATATACGGTCCACAGGAATAGAATAAACTTCCTCGTGAAATACGGCTTTCCAAATCATTAAGTTCATATAAAACGTTACTGAAAACACATCATATGTCCACATCTGCTATATAATGTCAAAAGTATGTATACTATCAGTGTGGATCTGTTACAGCATCAATGTTTTAACGACACAAAGTCATAAGAAATCATAACATTGATTACATAATTAATATATTTTCGGTATATTATTTTAAAAGAATTAATTCTTAATCGAAAACATCATTGCATGACAGCCCAGGAGATCAGCTTGTACGTTTCGTCAACTGGGCTTGATTACAGGGAGGTTTATTTATAAAGAAATGTTATAAAACATACTTTATTATATTTAGTTCAAATCTAGTTTTTGGATAGTATGATTGTAAACCTGCGTAAAGTTCTGCTGTCTTAGGCTAAATCACACATACACATACAATGTTCAATTTCTTGACAATATGTACGTAATTGTTTAAGTTTTAAAATGTTATTCTTAAAATTTTAATATTTATATTGTTAAAAAACATATACACTTGACGAGTTTTAAACATTAGTTTTATATTGTATACACATCACCTAAAGGTTGAATCATTCTTAATCATTGTATCTCAAATACCACCTTTTTAAAAAAATCATGAAATGTCTAGACATATTATATTCATTTTATTCTTTTTTTACCATTGTTTTAATCACGTTTGAATAAACTGTAAATATATTCTATTTTGTCTGAGGACCATATGTTAGACTGTCTTGTAGCCAAATATGTTATCCTCTTGAAATAAAGATATTATTATTATTAGTAGTAGTAATACATAACTTAGGAAAAGACTTAACGAATAACAAATACTTAAATAAGCATACTATATAAAGAAAATAGTGTACTAACCATAAACGGCTGACCTTTGCCAGTTGACCAAGATATCGAAATTGATATGTTCTAGATTTAGGACAGAGGAGTTCGTTACTACATGGCAATATATACATCTCTTCTATATGGAAGCGCATAGGATAGGGAACCACCCCCCCCCTAATAATTTTTGTTCATGACATATATATTTTGTCATAACGTCTTAATATTATACGATCGAGGGATAATTTTCCTCGAAATTTGCTTTTATATGTGGATATGACGATAACACTATATCGGCATAACGCTATATAACATCTCATATTATTTTATGTATGACGTATTTCAATTAATATATTTTAAATTATATGTAAAAATACAGCAATTCACGTTATTTTTTTCTCGTCAAATTTATTTAAAAAAATATATCTAGTTATTTCGTTATATTCTACCTTCTTCACCGTTGGCGGGAACGTGACGTCATAACAGAAAATGGCAGCTTCCCCGCGGTCAATTCGGGTTTGGCGTTTCCAAAGAAGTATTAAAAAAGCCGTTATTGCCTCAAATGATGAAGAATTGGTTGAGAAATGTAAACCATTCTCTTAAAAATTCATAGTTATATTGCCCTTGGTGAAAAGAGGAATCCTATTATTTTTGCAGTCAGTAGTTCAAATGTTAAGGTTTCCATTACCTTGTTTGAAAATACATATTCCGTGTCATTACTTCAAAAGCGTAACACCCACATTCAACGTTGCCTTGACCGCCAATCCGTTCAATAACTCCAGGAGTATAACTCTTACAATCCTGAAACGTTTTATGCACATTGCCCATTGTGAAAGGAGAAATCCTATTGCTTTTGGGTTCAGTAGGTCATCAAGGTCACATTGACCTAATTCTGAGAAACGTTTTCTCCACTGTAACGTGTAACTGTTTGACCCACAATCTTGTAACTTTACAGATATAGTAGCCATGTTAAAACAATGACTCCTATTAATTTTGGAGTTAAGATCAGTAAGCAGATCTTGAAAAATGTCGTCTGTTCTTCAATTAAACTGTAATATATTGTAACCGGACGGGACTTTAGGATTGTTCTTTGTTCTGTTCGTCCATGTCCGGGCTACAACTTCTTTATATGTCATTGGATTTCTATAATTATTTGCTCTTTGTTCTGTTCGTCCATGTCCGAGCTACAACTTCTTTATCTGTCATTGGATTTCTATAATATAATTCACAAATGGTCATCACCATGAGACCATGTGTAGCGGCCAGGTTCCTATCGTGAAAGTCAAGGTCACACATGTACTTGGAAGGTTTCGTGTTTTATTTATTCATTGCGACATACATTTTTCGACATGCAAAATGGTAAATGTCGGTATTGAAGTCGCAATGAAGATGCTTAGTAGCTAGTCTACCACCATACTTTGAATATTTGCTTCCACGCGAGACAAGGTATGTCAGGCTCTAGTCAGTGACCATGCTATGGTTGTGACAGACCTGGACATCTTACCACAATATGTCAAAGATACAGCTACAACAAGGCAAACTGGGATGCAATCTATGCATATACTGAGAGACTGTCCAATACACTTATTGGCGACTCCTTAAATGGTAACAACATTGAACAGCTGTGGGAAACATTTAAATCCGACATACTATCCACCACGGACAAGCATATTCCGTCAAAAGTGTGTAAAATAACAATAATGCTCAAAAACTGTGCTCGGCAGTTGGAGTGTGCACCATGTTCCAAAAGATCAGCAGACGATGGCAGACGCTGGCACCCTACCATCCGACTGGTTATACGTTAATGTAGCACCTGTCTTCAAGAAAGGCGACGTTCACCTAGCGGAAAACGACCGTCCTGTCTCCTTAGCCTGTGTCACATGTAAACTTCTAGAGCACATCATATGTAAGCACATACTGAATCATCTGGAAAATAATGAAATATTAACAACACTTCAACATGATTTAAGAGATGGCCACTCGTGTGAAACACTCGTGTGGACCCTTTTACAGTTCGTCACTATGCTTTCCTCTTTAATTGTACGATGACCGGACAGACTGTGGACCCTATGATGACGCCTACCTAAAGCCCATTGGGACGGTGGCGTTTGAAGTTTGTCCATGATCTTTCTTGTCGTGCCCTTAATGGTTTATTCTCTTACTGCTCTGGCTTCTGCCAAGTCATTGAGTACCTTCATTGTGGCTTTCTAGGCTATTGTTTTTTTGTATTATATTTACACGAGCATATTTGTGTTTTACTTATATTGCCTATTGATTCTGCCTTGTTGGTTAGAGATTAGATCATGGCGGGGATTTCTTTATTTACACTGTCCTGTTTTAATGGGATGACAGTAGGGTAAGTGTGAGGTTTGGTGACCCTAGAACCGGTTTAAACACCCAGTGGCCTACTTTGCCACTGACCGTTCAAAGGCGGTAGCCCTATTGTCAACCCTTTTGTGTTTGTGATGTCGTTTGCATTTATAATTGCCTTTGACTTCTTGTTTGTCTGTTTGCGTGTTTGTTTCTGTGTTTTATGGTTGACTGTCCTCCTTGAATGCTACTTTCCCTGTCCGATCTTTTTATATTTCGGTTTCTTACTACTATGCAGGACCTATTACAGAAGCATGATAAAGGACAACAAGTTGACATTATTATCCTTGACTTTTCAAACGCTTTTGATACCGTGCCTCATGATAAACTGTTATATAAACTCACTAAATATGGAATTTCTGGACCCATTCATGACTGGCGAAACATGTTTCTGACACAACGCCACATGCATATTGTCGTCGAGAGCGCAGAACCGGTTACAGTGGACTCCGGTGTTCCCCAAAGTAAAGTACTCAGACCGATGCTCTTCTTATGCCACATAAACGACTTCCCAGATACGGTGAAATCTCAAGTGCGTCTCTTCGCAGATGATTGCCTTCTATATCGATTCATCCAGACCATCGAAGATCACTTGTACTTCAAAATGGCCGCGCAGAACTAGAAAAATGGGCTAAGATATAGGGTGTGCGTTTTAACGCGAAGAAGTGCTTCGTCATGAGTGTCAACAATAAATCCTCGCGATTCTACGAGTTAGACCACCATATTCTCCAACAAGTACAAGACACTC
Organism: Cyrtodaria siliqua; assembly: GCA_037043455.1. Lineage (NCBI taxonomy): Eukaryota > Metazoa > Mollusca > Bivalvia > Adapedonta > Hiatellidae > Cyrtodaria > Cyrtodaria siliqua. Next base: position 10,562 of record JAWPHD010025207.1, on the reverse strand, counting down.
CCTATCTAGGGATCACACTCTCTGAGGACCGCAAGTGGGGGATGCATATAACCAAACTCACAAAGAAGGCGAATTATTCAATGGCATTTCTTAAAAGGAACCTCAGACAATGCCCGCAACGATGTCGTCAAACAGCATACATAGCCCTAGTACGTTCAATCGTCGAGTATGGATCAATAGCATGGGATCCGCACTATGTAAAGGACATAGAGCGACTAGAGAAGGTGCAGCGCCAAGCAGCCATATTCATCACTGGAGACTACAGATGCTACAGGACCTGAAATCCCTACATGGCCGACGTAGAAGTAACAGACTTACCTTCTACTACAAAGTGGTTGAGGGGAAGGTACCGGCTTTACCATATGAGAGGTTTCTTACCCCTATAAGACATCTATCTATCTATCTATCTATCTATCTATCTATCTATCTATCTATCTATCTATCTATCTATCTATTTATCTATCTATCTATCTATCTATCTATCTATATATCTAATCTGTCTGTATGTCTGTCTGTCTGTCGTCTGTCTGTCTGTCTGTCTATAAATTCTGCTTCACACCCTCACGGGTAACTTCGAGCAGTTGCGCGCCTGTGTCTGTTAGTAGAAACAGTAAAGATTAAAAGCAATGGTAAGGGTAGAATAGTGCACAAGAATCGGACATATTGTAAACGCATGTAATAAATCACATTGACTATCCACTACTAGTATATTAAAATATTTTTTTATGACAGGAATGCAACGCGAAAATTTCAATTCCGTTTCCGACAGTTTTACCATCAAACGCACGTCAAAAATCGATACTACAGACGTTTTTCAAACAATCTAGAACATTATTGCCACGTACCATGTAATAAAAGTATGTTTTTCAGCTACTTTTGTTTTTGGAGTGAAGATTTTGTTTGTGCCGACTTCCATGCTGTGACGTCATCCGAATGCAGTCTTGATGATCTTTAGACTGCTCCACGGCGCATGTCTCGTTCACTCAACCTCTATTTTAATGACGGCTGTGAAGCAGTCTAGATTATCTTCAATGCTTGTTTAATAACAATCTGATTGAAAACAAGCAAGCGTCGCAGATGATCTAGACTACCGAATGCAAGACTTGCACAGAATTCAAAATTAATAATAATAATAATAACTGTCAAAATAAAGACAACGATTTGGTAAGTAAGTCATTATAATTTAATGTCAAACATGGCAATGTTTTAATATTATTATTCAGCCGTTATATATTAATTAGCTAATTTAAAAGAAAAAATATTCACTGCGGAGAATGACGTCACCGCATGGATCTCGGCACAAACACTTTAGTCAATTCAAAGCCGAAAGTTGCTGAAAAAGTACTTATATTACATGGTAAGTGGAAAGTTATGTCCCAGATAGATAGAAAAACATCGACTGAAAACATCCGTAGTATCGAATTATGACGTCCGTTCGGGGATAAAACCTCCAGAAACGAAAATTGAAAAGTTCACGTTTCATTCCTGTCTATTTTTATATAAAATTATATACAAACGTGGACCTACATATGGGATACTGTATTGTGTTTACAATACGTTCGATTCCTATGAATAGTGATAGGTGGTTAAAAGTCAAAGTGATAGGATAAAAACAACATTTCAAGACCTATGGCTTGGTGTGAAAGTCACTGCTTACAGCAAGTTTGAAGGAATTCAAATCTTGCTTAAGGGCAATGTCTTCAGGTAGCGCATTCCACTGAATTATAGAAATGGGAATTTTTTTTATTTGTAATAGTTTGCTTCAGTATGTATTTGTTTAAATGTCATTGAGTGGCAATACCTAGAGATGCGGTTGTTTTTTTGTATATAGTCTGGCATCGGAACAGCTACTAGGCCGTGACTTATTTTATAAAAAAGACACAAACGTGTATCTGCCCTACATGAAGGTGTATCTGCCCTACATAAACGTTAACTCCGAGCCAAATCATTTTCAGACTATAAGGCACAAAACATTGTCGAAAAATCAGTATCAAGCATTAGCAAATGTTTCAATGTAGTACAGTGCAAAAGTGAACAGTATAAAAACTCTTTCTTCTCTAATAGTGGGGCAGATTGGTGATATATATTGGTAAAATTGTGCATTTTGTGACAAAAGCACCAAACTTGACACATAGCTAGGCAATACACTACTTAACATTTTTGGCTATGACCCACGTCAGATATTGAAAAATGGCCGCCATTTTCAAAATGGCCGCCAAATATACCATAAAGAGTTAATGAAGCCCATAATTAATTGGTTTCATGAAAACGTGTTATTGTAAATACGCTAAACTCAGGACATTGATAGACAATAAAATATGCAGTATAATTTGAGTCATTGTTTTCTTCAAAATGGTCGCCATTTTCAAAATAGCCGTCAAAAAATGCTGATTTTTTTCAGAAAGCATTCAAAATGTTGATGTGTTTCACAAAGGTGTTGTCTTGATATATTTATGTGTATGTCTATACTTTAATAAATATGTGTTAGATACACCCCCATACTTCAGTGGTAGGGTTTTTAGACATGTATACATACTATGCCAACTCTTAGACTAGCTTGTCTTAGTTGTCTTTAGCCGTAAGCATTTCTGAAGTGTGTTTAAGTTTCAGTCTCATATTTATTAGCGGCTTTTAGTTTATAATATCTCGTAAGGATACATCCACTGACTTGGTAAAACACTATTTAAGGGATACACAACAATCTTGAATTATTTATCTAGCATCCAAATTGATTAATCCAATATCAATTTGACTTTAAAACTTCTTGCATATATACTTAAATACAATGCAGAATTTTTTAATTGTTTCTGGTTATTTTATTACAAGTTTTAATATATCATTGGTGCAATATATTCCCCAATGATCAATATGTAAAACTAATTTGCTTTGAACTATTTACATAATTATTAAAATTGATTTTAAAACATGCATATGAAGTAGAAAAACCGGACGCCGCAGGTTATAAAAAAAATCAGGATTGTCGAGTCTTCTTAACGCTTGGAGAAAAAATATCGCAAAGGATACGTAATCAATATTTTTCATCTCCGATTTATCGGAATTAGATTTAATTACGACCTTAAATTACATTTGTTGATTTAATAAACAATATTAACAAGACACTATCAGAAAATAAATTCAAAAAGAAGTTTCAAATGTAATAAGTGGTCATGTCATCTGAACATTTTCAATATGAGAGCTAACATTAAATTTAATCTAATCTTATTGATCAATGATCTGAATGGTACAATATTTCTTAATCACAGTCACAGTACCCAACGCCCCATTTTAAAAAAAAATGTATACATCATTCCTGCTTTGACACATCGTTTGCAACATACTTGTCTCTTTGACATCTACATTTAATAAGTTCCTGCAAACGCTGAGGCCTGTGTTAAAGTTATCGAGAAAGGCTTCAACACATCCTCTTCCAACCCTAGTCACCTTTTAAACAACTGGGTAGGTGTGTTTAAAAAGAGCTATAGCAATTGGTTACAACTTGTTGTATCTAGGAACCAATTCTTTGCGACATGAACATTCAAACTTCCTCTTGTCACACATTTTCCAACAAGCACACTTTTGGAATTGGAAAGCTTGTGCAACCTGAACATAGTATTTCCAGATTTTCCATGCACATGTTTTACCTCTGAAGATATTTCATTACATCTAGTAAGACTTAGTGTGAAAAGCAACTATTCGTCTTGGTTTATATGAACTAATGAATAGACAATACAGTGTGCAACGAAGAACCTAAAGTGATTCCTAGCTCCTAAAACTAACCCATGACTCATCTAACTGTATTTACTTTACCATTGCTATTACATGTACTACAACGTCTGTGTCTACTATATATAACATACGTTTAATGAAGTATTGTTTGACACATGCCACATGCAACACACGCATTATATCGTATCATCTTAGTGCATTGATCGAGATCAGTATCAGATGCTCGTTGACTGATACAAGACACATCTTCATCTCTGTTTTATTGAACGTGTTTTTAGTTTCTCTTCTATCGCAACCGATTGCTATGCCAGTTAACCAGAGCTCTGATTTGTTTTGCATGATGGCCATCTTCTGCAAGTGACATTCAACAATGTATAAAAGAACTTGGTAATCATACTTACTAATGTTTTGCAAGCATTAAAAGGCATTTTAAGGCAGCTCGTATGATCTGATTAAAATCCAATAACGTTTGAGACACCCTAATCCGCCGTTAATTGGAACTTAATATGATACATATATATGCGAGAAGAGAAAGCAAGTTATAGAATCTGTTGTAAGTTGGTGACCACTGAGGAAAGAAAGCATGTTCTGGTTTATCTGTTTAAAGACAGACTTGGTTATTTCGTCTATAAGCTCTATAGCAGACGTGTCATGAACGTGTCATGCTTTGCATGACATAATTTACCTATTTGTTGAGCAATTCTGTCACACGAGAGTCGTCTATGTATTGTCAGTCAAGTACCAGAAGTCCTCTACTGTGTCACTCAAACTGTCTTGCGAATATCTTTAACTTGTTCATGATGGAAAAGATCAGTCATTTCATAGGCAGCTCCTGATGAATTATTACAATAACCAATGTGGAAGCTGTGATGTGTTTACAGCACCTACTGCACCTTCATCTTCTTTCACAATCTTATAGTTCTGCTTGTGAGCTGGTTCATTGGGTATTTATGAGACAATACTAATGAATTTGTCTCACACACAGAGATGACTAATTTTAAGATTTAAAGTGTAACTGAACAGTACTGCAATTGCGAACTTTTGGTTGCTCTTTATGACCGGCATGTGCAATACTCAAATGGTCTAAGGCATCTTCAAAAAACTGTAAGCCCGGTTTACCATAAGTGATGAAAATTCCCTGATGCATGTGTTATCTGCAGTGTCGTAATTGACACATTTTAAATACGAAGATTCCATTATGATATTCACATTGGGTTTCAGACCAATTTCATTGTTTCTGCTCAGCAACTATATAGTTTAGACACAGTTAATGTAACATAATGGTAACTGGGTTAATTAATTATCTTAATTAATTGATTTATTGATTGATGATTGTCATCGATTGTTTAATTAAATCAATACAGTAATAATTTAATGAAACAAATGTATTAGTAAATGAGTTTAATGCATGCTTTGATAATATAGAAATATTATAATGTCGCTGTACCTTTAAGAGTTATGTGCAATATACATGGAACTTGCATCTAGTAGAATGTAGGATAATATCACGTATCAGTTGACATTTCTATAGCTGAATATGCAGTCTAAAACAGTTGCATCATATAAAATGGTAATGTCAGATCATCATATTTCACAATTAAAATATCAAATTGTTTTGTATTGGTACAATCGCCAAAGGTAGGAACATGATTGACGTTACGGGGTCAATAGTTTGACCCTGCATCTGCAAGTCCATGAATTCTGCACGTTCGTATTTTGTATATAAACGCGTCTATTTTCTGTATGCTTTAGTTACTTTGGGTAAGTTAGTTTTAAAGAGAGTTTAGGCTAGTTGAGTCTGCTCTAGTCTGAGATTAATAAAGCTAAAATGCTGCAGTATCGTTATTTAATTAATTAAGACATAAACACTATACGATCACGGACGGCCGTCGGTTATGTGACATTAATAACCCGTTAGCATAAAGTGTCTTTGCGTTTAGGTTTTGTTTATTTGTTTTGTCTTGTAAATAACGTTTACCAAGTCAATGTATTTTAGGGTTTTATAAATATATATTGAACCGACAGTTTCTTAAAAGAAAATTAGTTTAGTAAGTACCCTTCAGAAATTCCAAAGACTGAAGAAATCGTAAAGTAAATTTGAAGTGAAATTTGATTTAAACGTGTAAATCCCTGAACACATTAACCATAGAGTGCCTCTAAATAACCCTTTATTGCAATAATAACAAACAAATACTATGCCAAGAAAACTGAGTGAACAAATTCAACATATTAATTACTTTCTTACAAACAACTATTAAACGAATTACACTTTTTACTATTTTCAACATGTTTTGGTTTGGCGGCCATTTTGAAAATGGTAGTCATTTTGAACTTAATATATACCCAAATTGTATTTCAAGACCCTTAGTCTATCATTTTCCGGAATGTGTTGCGATTGCCATAATATATGTTGTTAAAACCCGATACATATAGGTTCACTGATTATTTATTATGTATTTGGCGCCCATTTTGAAAATGGAGGCCATTTTGAAAAATCTGGCGTGGGTCCATAGCCAGTTTTTTTCAGTATGGTATTGTCTAGCAAAGTTTGGTGCTTTTGTCAAACAATGCACAATTTTTTCACCAATCTGCCCCACTATAAGACGACAACTGAGTGGAACCACCTTGACGATAGCATAGTGCGCTCTAAAACAGCTGAGGCCAAACAAAATAATATGTGTGGTTCAGATAACACTGACAAAAAATAGGGTAGGTAGGTAGGATTTTTTCCCCCTCCCCTCAATAATGAATTCAATTCTGATAATGAATTTAATATGTTAAATTACTAAACCTTGAGTTCGCTTTTTTTGCATTATCAACAAAAAATATATTTTTATTTTTTATTTTTTGCATAGTTTTTTTTAGGGTCGGCCCCTTAAAATAGGGTCGGTCGGGTTACCTGAACCACACATATTTTTTTATGTGGCCTGAGGTTTTCATGGCAGCTCTCCCTCAGTGCAATTATGCCGTAATTGGCACTGCGTCGTATACATCCAGATCCAGAGAGTTTCCAGTGATGAAGCGAGCTCCCTTGCGGTGTATTTTTTCTTGGGTCTGGATGTCTTGTTTATAACTGAAGATGAATATTGCAGGTATGGACGAACAAGTGATGTGAATGCCCTTGTTTTCACCTCTTGATTGCATCCGTATAGACGTAGGCCTATATAGGGAAAATCTTCTACTCTGAAACTACACGGGCGAGGGGTTTACTATTGTGCACAGTCAACGCTGGACTAATCACATTCTTATACAAGAATCCAGTCACATTCTTATACAAGAATCCAGTCACATTATTATACAAGAATCCAGTCACATTCTTATACATGAATCCAGTCACATTCTTATACAAGAATCCAGTCACATTCTTATACAAGAATCCAGTCACATTCTTATACAGTCATCCAGTCACATTCTTATACAAGAATCCAGTCACATTCTTATACAAGAATCCAGTCACATTCTTATACAGTCATCCAGTCACATTCTTATACAAGAATCATGTCACATTCTTATACAAGAATCCAGTCACATTATTATACAAGAATCCAGTCACATTCTCATACAAGAATCCAGTCACATTCTTATACAAGAATCCAGTCACATTCTCATACAAGAATCCAGTCCATATAACGGAAGAAGAAGCAGAAGAAACCACTGTTTTGCATCGAAAAACATAATTTTAAGGGGAAAAAAGCGAATGCCTCCGTGGGCGTTACTGTATAGTAAAGACGATGCATTCTCGCCTCTCACATTGCTGCGGGTTCGAATCTCACTGGTCGCTCTAAATAAACAAATAAAATCATCTATTTTCGGTCAGCCCATAGCTGAAGTTAACATGAATGTCAGCGTTTTAGAGGTGCTCCAATAAACAAATAAAGGGACGTAACTTTAAGCTTTGCACGAACACGGTAACAAACAAGAATGATCGGGGTTTCAATACGTCGTTTAGGTTTAGTTGCTATAGCTTTTCCATTATTTGGTATATTATTTGTAATAATTTGGTCGATTATCTTCGATTTAGAGGCATCTGTGAGAACTGTATGTCACGTAAGAAAGTCTTTCATAACTCTAGTCAAATATAATAAATAAATTAGCCGACTCATATATTTGGGGCTTGGGTGTAGGACGTTTCGTACCCTAAACGTTTCGTACCCAGGCAATTGTGTGGACGTTTCGTACCCTGCCGTTGGACGTTTCGTATGCATACATTGGACAATAAATAAAACGTATTGTATAGACCTAATAATAACAAATATATTGTAAACTGTGTAATTAATCTCAATTTTTATTCATTCTGTACTGCTTAAGATTTTAATGTTTCATTTCTGGGTCGAAGAGGAACAACTCGCCATACGCCTTACATATTTATACTAATACATATTATAATAATTAACAATGAATTTGTCTTCAATAGATGAGGTATTTAAACATGTAAATAGTTTCACCGCCTAATAACGAAGAGTCTATTTATCACATAACACCTTGAAACTCTTTACAAGTAATGTTGTCAATTTAAGTATCACGCGGCAGAATTTTTTAAGAGAATAACGTCATTTGATTGTTATAAATGACCTCATATATGCTACAGGTCTGAAACACGTCGCACTACAAATAATACTGTATTTCCCCTAATAGAAGTGCCGCCACCCTCCACTCCACACCCCACCTTCTTTTTAGAAATCTTATCTTCACAAAAAGCTCAAATATTCTTCAAAATCCAATAAATATTCGATTTGTCATGCTTGTTGTAAATCTAAAATAAAAAGAGTCATTTAGATTTTAGATTTATTGTGTATGACATTTGAGGCTTAGTTTGAGGTCTACAATGATAAATCTGGCACAAACTGCTTATAAGTATACTGTATATGGTCAAATAAATAAAATACCATTGTTTCCGGTGGCCCAACCGACCTGATTTTTAAGGGGCTGACCCAAAAACTTTTTATTCAATTTGTTCTGAACAATGATTTATCACATAGCTTACATCATGGAAGTGAAACATAACCCCATTCTATATTTTCTTTAATCCACTGGGCACTGGTAGTATATGCAAATTATTACCAAATTACACAGCAAAAGTGGAAAATCTTAAGAAAAGCCATATGATTTGCTTGGAATGTCATATGATACATTCAGAGTTAAGCGTTTTTCTTTCAGGTAAACGATGCGGTGGTAATTAACTATTAAACTAATTAGTAAAATGTATGTTAAACAAAGGTCTTCTGGTTTAAAGTGTCCTATTATGCCTAATTTAACTGGGACGGTCCTATATCAAGCTAAACTGATGACAGCATCACAGAGAAACTCAGTTGTATGGGGTTTATGAGATAAACATGATAAATAGAATCTCTTGCTAAAAAAGATAGTCCTGGAGAGAAACATATATTTAAAACCGCTACCAAGTTGTATGTAAAAATAAGTATTATTTGCATGTCATGACGTAGATACTACTTTTACCACTGCGTGATTGCACGGGGAAATGAAGTAAATCTGAATGTATAGCTGCACAACTACTGCCAGATAATTGATAAATACATCTACCCGTAGATTAATTTACCTGTTCAAAGTTTTCTACATCATCAAATCAAATTTTATTCTCGCTTTTCTCAGATATTGCAATTTGTTTGTAAATATCTATTGTTGTGTATTGATTTCGATTTAAATAAACATAAACATGTTCATGAAACAAAACATGGCCGGGGAACTTTAATGTTAGTTTTGACCAGTTCAAAGCAGGTTTAAAGTCAAACTGATACTCAATGAATACATGTAGACGCTAATTTTAATCCTTGAAAAATACTTATAAATTGCTGAGTGTCCCTTATAAAAATTGTTATGGGGCCTAGTTCAGTGCATATGTACCGGTACATTGAATATGCAACTGAAACACATTTTGAGGATTTTACTATGTGGATTGACACCCATTTCTCTTCCAGGTTAGCTCCAATCCTGTTAACAAATAAAGTGATAAATTTATATAAAAATATTTTTTGTGTGGTTACCTTTTTCTGACTGTCTCTTTTTCTTTTCCACTCTGTATATATTTGGCATCAGGATTTAAAAAATGGTTTTGTTTCATTTTTAAAGATGTACCGTAGATATATTTAGGCCATATAAAATGTTTACTTAATATTGTCAATAAAATGGTGTCCGTATCATATACACATGGTATGTCAGCTTTTCTATTGTTATTATTACAATTATTTTTAGACAAATTTGACTGGCTGCAGACTTTTAAAGTAGCTATCTCGCCAACAACAGCCAAATATTACAACATGCACACCGTTCCTTAACCTACTGACGATGAGCATATTTTATATACCTGACATATTTTGAGAATCCAAACTCGAAAGATGCCATATAAACGACTCTAACCAGCCACACAAACCCCCAAAACTGGTGCGTCGAATTAAGAGTTACCTACTCATAATTCATTTTTAATATATTCAATCATGGGTATTTTAAGAACCATTGAAAAATCCCATACTTTTAATCGGCACATATATATTATTATATGACCTGAACACCTGGATAGAGTTTTGATAAATAGTTTTGTAGTGTAATTTTGCCGTTATTTGGCGGGTTAGTTTCTTTAAACATGTTAAAACGAATTTATTAAACATGTTAAACAGAATTTATTAACCTTATGTCAGGATAATTCAGTGCTTTTTTTATTCCCGATAAAAAGAGGAGTCAGTGTTTTGAGGGTTTCGGTCGGGTACAGTAAACACAGGCATTATTTTATTTGACCTAAGGCTCTGATTATACATAAATATTTTTTACTTTAAGGTTGAGAATTTTCTGCCCACAGTGAGCTCAGCGATTGGTGGCTTCAC
>JAWPHD010025206.1:0-16976 GCA_037043455.1 Cyrtodaria siliqua | reverse complement strand
CCGATCTGGTTGGTTTCCGAATATATCCGAGCTTTTATTGACACTAACGATCTGGTAAAGTTTGGTAAAGATCGGATGAAAAAAGGAGGCCCTATCGTCTTAACGAAGCAAAATATAGCATTTTTAACAATCAAGGGCCATAACTCTGCTGTTACTGGTCCGATTTGGCTGGTTTTCGAACTTATCCGAGATTTCATTGACAATAACAATCTGGTAAAGTGTGGTAAAGATCGGATGAAAAAGGGCCCTATCGTCTTAACGAGGCAAAATATAACATTTTTAACTAAATCAAGGGCCATAACTCCAATGTTACTGGTTTGATCTGGCTGGTTTTCGAAATTTTCCAAGATTTCATTGACATTAACAATCTGTTAAAGTTTGGTAAAGATCAGATGAAAAATAAAGGCCCTATCGTCTTAACGAGGCAAAATATAGCATTTTTAACTCAATCAAGGGCCATAACTCCGCTGTTACTTGTCCGATCTGGTTGGTTTTCGAACTTGTCCGAAATTTCATTGACAGTAACAATCTGGTAAAGTTTGATAAAGATCAGATGAGACATTAAGGCCCTATCGTCTTAACGAGACAAAAGTTAACGACGGACAGACGATGGACAACTCGGCATCCCATAAGCTCTGCTGGCCTTCGGCAGTTTTTAGCCATTGCAGCCATCTTGGATTAATTGCTATTACAATGTTGTCCAGATGTACATGTCATTTTTTAGTTCTACTGGCTAAGGGCCAGCAGAGCTTATGGGATGGCGAGTTGTCCGTCGTCTGTCGTCCGTCTGTTAATCTTTACCTCGTTAAGACAATAGGGCCTTCATTTTTCATCCGATCTTTACCATACTTTAACAGATTGTTAATATCAATGAAAGCTCAGATAAGTTCGAAAACCAGCCAGATCAGACCAGTAACTGCGGAGTTATGGCCCTTGATTTAGTTAAAAATGCTATATTTTGCCTCGTTAAGACGATAGGGTCTTTATTTTCCATTCGATCTTTACTAAACTTTAACAGAATGTTAATATCAATGAAAGCTCGCACAAGTTCGAAAACCAGCCAGTTCGGACCAGTACACAGTGGGGAATCAAGGGCGCCATAACGCTATCCGTTAAAATTGCCGCCGTGCATTTTCCGTTGCGGTGCCTAGCGCAAAAAATGTCGTCAAAAGGTGAGTGTGAAATTGTGTTTTTTTTTATCAAGACGTTTTATGTCCAATTCCCCAAAATCGGGGAATGTCATTCCGGACAAATATGTCCAACCTTTATTTTGAAAACAAAATAATTGAAAAAATGCCAAAATCTAATCGTGTAGAGCGTTTGGACTTTGCAAGAGTTCATTGTTGATTTGTCAAAATCAGAATTTTGTGACCATTCTTCAACGTTCTGCAGGTCTACGCTAATATTTGACCTTCATACAACTGTGTAATGGACAGACGGATGCTCTGGTACAAAAAACTGAATATTATATGCCATATAAAATCCTATAAACCCATTTTTTGAAACGTCATGGTGCCCAGGTCGAGACTATTGTGCCCAGGTCGCGACATGGTGCCCAGTGCAAGTAACTTTAAAAGAGAAAAAAATGGTCACATTTAATAAAATCATTTAATAAAATATACACAGGTATCCACAATGTTCCTTATATGCATCTAACATCATGCGCAAAATTGTGGGTTGCTGTGACCTACTTTGAACGAAATACATGTCAAATTTGATCTCTGGACTACTTTACGGTAGGGCTCTATAAAAAATGTTTATGTAGGCTGTGTCCTTCTAGTTCATAAAATTTAGTCCGATGAACATATCTAATGCTGCGTTTGATCTTCTTTCTATTCTTTAGTGTGTTTTAAAATATATGCAACCAGCATTACATGCATTAAACGGTAAATGTATGCCATTTCTTACGGGACTTACAGAGATTTCTGAGGAACCTTGGGAAATATACACTACAAAACAGATTGTTTGAAAATATGTTTTACTTTCATTTTCTACATCTTTTTTTAAAACTAGTACAAAGTAATAGCCACTAAAAGAAACAGCCCCAAGTGTTTTCTTTTTGCAAACAAAATGTATTTTTTGTAAAATTTTATTCTTTGAAATCTAATATTAACACTAAATTCTTGCTAGAGCATATATTAAAGGATTGCATTTTTTTATCTGTAATTCATGATTGTGAAAGCTTTTTAGAATAATATGTGACAAATGAAATAATGAATTCGGGTCATTTGGCAAAACTTACACAAGCATCAATTCGAGAATTCATCAACCTACCACTGCAACTGAATACATGTTAACAAGGTGTTTATGATGCATTTCTTCGTCAAATGTTCAAATTCTCAACAAAAAAAACGTCAGTCTATCGGGACACCTATGTCACCTCCTTTCTCATTCTATTTCTTGTAATTCTGTATAGTAATGTCAAATACCCAAGAATAGAAATTATGATATGTATATACGAATCATGTGATATGCTTCAACAAATGAAAAGTAAGGTGTTGAAATTGTATAATACATGTATGTATAAACTAACAAAATGAGAACAATGTAAACAATGCCTATGTAAATATTATTAAAATAAATAATGTCCATCTAAAATAACAATTTCATCAATACCATACAACCAGAAAGCCTTAGTCTTCAGGTGATAAAGGCAACTCCTTCAACGTCAAATAAAATTCAACTTCATTTGTCCTACATGAACATTGTGCCTTGTTGCACTTCAATTCTTGATGAAAGGCAGTTGCTACTTGGGCATGGCTGTGATAAACAGTAAATTATCAGTTTGGTATAATTGTTTTTAATGACATTATCTCCGTCCTGATGCTAAGTCAGAGCCTGTCGCTAATTGCCGTTCAGTCATTCTGTTGTTGCTACATTTTCATTCCAACAGCAATTCAGAATGACCAGTTTTAAATAATTTAAATATTTTTTTCTGGCATCCTGCCATAAAAATGTAAACATAAGGATTCAATTCTACATTTTGATTTTTCATTGGAGTATGAAAACCATCTTCGAAGACCTTTAATCGGCTGTAAATGTTTTTCATACCCCAATGAAAGATCAAAATATTGAATTCAATCCTTAAATATAAAAGCCTTGATAAATAAATAAGTTATAAAACAAACTATATCAAAAGTTGCAAGGATGAGGTATGGGCCTATTGAAGCATTTATCACAGAAGCTTAAAAGAGACAAAAGCAGCTCCTAACTTTAGTCTAACATAAAATCATTTATAAATAAATAAATAAGGTATAAAACGTGTAGTACAGCTATATCAAAACCTTGATGGTATGAGGTAAAGGACTATTAAGGACCTATTTCCCAACGCTAAATGATCCTTGAAAAGGCATGGAAAGCTTGCTTATTTACTGCTAACATGCTACATGAACGATAAGCTCAGGTATATAAACTGATGGGTGAGTAACGTTTTCTCTTTGAAAAGCATTGGTATATTGAACAGTACCTAGGCTATAGCAGGATTTAGTACTTCAAATTTTTACTTTTATGAAGAAATAAAATGCAAATTAACAAATTAGCTGTAATAAATACAAAACTTTGTTGATAATTCATTGTTTTTAGAAGAAATACACATCAAAACACAACTAATAAAACACCAGCTTTTACATTTTAATATGTTGGTTTCATACAAAAGCTGTATGGGGAGGGCCTCATCAACTGAAACACCATTTTCTCATGAAAGGGTATGCCTAGCAGTGATTTACAGTTACCTATACACATTTTCTCCCCTGCTGAATACAATAGGCTGAATATAGGTCCTTAAAGCATTTTCCACAGTAACCTATATGAGATATAAGCAGCTTCTTTAACAGATAATGTAAAAGCAGTTATAAATAAATAACCTATAAAACTACAGTGGAACCTGGTATATCCAATCACTTACTTTACCGACATCCTGTTGTATGTTCTATGTAGTGACCCTTGGTTTACCAGAACCTGATGTTTCCGGTATCTGGCATTATCAGACACACTTAAAAATCTCAACATGACCTTAATGGAATATGTTTTGACCGTCAAACTGTTTTCCAACTCGGCTACTCTAAGGTAAGCAAGCATCATACTAACATTACAATGATCGCCTATAATATGTCCCCAATTATCGTCAAGAACACCGTATTTGTGAGTGAATGTTATGTTTGTGAATAAGTATGACAAATTCCTAATCATTTCATTTCTCACATGTATGTTTGTTTGTACGGGAAGTACACAAAATGGAGACACTAACCAAAATAGTTGATATATTATAGTTTTTACATTATAATTACATATATTAAAACATTATTTATTTCTTGTGATAAACATTCTAAAAGATTGTATGATAATATACATGCAATAGTTTAATTAAATAATTTATATAACCTGTATGTGTTCATGATTGACTCAACTCTTGGTTTACCGACAACCTCTATTATCTGACATTCAGTCCCGGCCCCGAGTGATGTCGGATATAGCAGGTTTCACTGTAGTAAAAACAATATCAAAACCTTGTGGGTTTGAGGTATGGGATTAAGCAGTGAACACAGCTGCCTACAGTAACTACAGTTATTCTATATTGCACATGTTAGTTGATTATTCCAGTTTATCTAAGGCATTTCCTTTAGGGTCGGACACTCCTATATGTACTGTAAATATGTCAATTTTAGACAGTTTTGACTCTATCTCACTACTTAGGGGATTGTCCTGTAGATCTAGCTCTTGGAGAGATTCCATCTTTCTTAATTTGTCCAAATCGACATCTGCAATAGAAAAATTATGTGTCTTTATTAAATAAATTTGAAAAACTCCTTTTTATAGCTAACTGGACTTAAATGTAACATTTGCTGAATTCCAAAAAACACTGTTTAACCGACGTGTAAAATCTGCTTAAAATTTGAAATTTTTTAAACACTCCTTTTTTAAAAAATACACAGATTGAGCTAAATTGACCTCAGTCCTTGTATTCTTATTTTCCAGAATCCTGGACACCGAACCACAGCATAAGCTCTGCTGATCTCTGATCAGTGGAGCTAAAAAACCTTTCATTTAGTTGAAATATACTTCAAATTGCATTTAAACAAATCATGATCCCTCACAAATATTGGTCACTCGAAGGGTAACTCCCTCTGACACCCACCCCATGATATTTAAATTTAATTTCCCCTATCCCTCAAATTATTTCTGTGGAAGATCCGATTTCGACTGATACAACATTTTTATTATGAATTGAAACATTTTTAATATTTTAGTTCTTCTAGAAAAGCCTCACGTACCCCCGTTAAGTACAAAACTAACAAATTAAAAAAAAATCAAAAAGATAAAACCCATGAAATAAGCTTACCTTTAATGATGTTGCCCCTGGCAATGACTGTAGTTAATTTTGGACATTCATATATGAAGGATGGAAAACTTTCGAAATTATTGTCTGATATATCCAACAATTTCAGTTCTTCTAAAGTCTTGAACTCCTCCGGCAAAGATGTTAGTCTGTTATCCTGGAGCTGTACCTCTGTAAAGTGTAACATTCTGTACATGAATTATCAATTTTGTTAAAGGATCTCTATCTAAATTTTTATGTCCACCAAATGATATAACATTTACTTTTCAAAGGTAAACGGCTATAAGAATCTTTCATGGGTATGTGGTAAAGATCGGAAATTCCAACATGAGGTATGTTTGTTTTTATTGGTAACAAGGCTCTGCCAAGGTGCCTATTAAAACAGTTATACCGAGGACTTGAATTTCCTATCTGAACTGGATACCCATGATCGATTCTTTTTCTTGCATATTGTTGACATTTTGTGCGTTGACGTCGCCAATTACTAACGTTTTGTATGTTAATTGTTTTACACAGTGACGTGTCATGGAACTATTGACGTTATTGACGTCATTGTTGGTGCACGTAACTTTTATCTTCCCTCCTGTGTAAGATCAGGCTTTCTATCGCCCGTGTAAAATGTGGCTAACCTTATCTGGTATGCAAGAAACTTGTTTTCCCCTCATGTAATTCCTGTTATAGCTGAAAAACGGCAAATGAAAATACCAGATTTGTGCAATTTCATTCGTAACTGTTTTAGCACTGAAGACGATTACGGACAATTTTGATCATATTCGCTTACTATCAAAATTCTCCTAAATACTGAAGCGCAGTGCACATGCTCAAGCAAATCATTTTTTATTTTAATCATCAATACTAAATTACAGAAAAAGAAAATACATGTAACAGAATACTTGTAAAATAAAGATGTTTATCTAGAAGTTCAGTAATATTGAGTATTAACCCTTAACCCGCCACATATATATAATGGACTGTTCTTTCTTTGAATTAAGACCATTCCATTTATGTGACAAAGGGTTGTTTTGGGGGAAAATGACTGATCAGCAGCCAGACCTTGTAAACCCTGATCAGTCATGCTTAGAGGGCGAGGGTTAAAATCACAGATACAGGAAGATCCTCTTCAAAAGTAACTGCAAATATAGTGATGTCAAAGCGACACACGACAATCTTGATTTTTTTTCAATGTTTGGGTACTCCAATGCAAACTCAGGTATTTGTATTATTCGCAGTCAGCAAGAGTACTTTTGAGGGCACCCTGGCTAACAAGGCTACAAGGTCCACAGCATGAAATAGCCCTGTTCAGCTTATCATTAATTACCTGAACAATATTAGCAGTGTTTTACTAGAAACTCTACATATAATACGACATCAACTTGGCTAATATGAACAGGAAGTCGGCCAATATGAAGAAACTCGCCAATCCAAGCTTAAGTAACATCATTCACGTTAAATGATGTCATTAACGCTCGCTTATCAACTTATAAATTAAATTAACTCTACTACAAATAAATGTAAATCATGTCAAAATAATGTTAATATCCGGTAAAATAAAATTCTACTGAAGTGGAAGTTAATTACTAAAACTGTCATGAAATTACCGGTGTTTTCATATTGTCCCAGTTATTGGTCCTCAGACTGTCATTCGACCTTCATGGGCCAGTATGACAGTCCTTGGACCAATCACTGGGCCAATATGAAAACACATAATTAATAACATCATAATATAAGCCATATCAATGTACACATACCTGTCAGGGCTGGCAACTTGGTGCAGAATTTAGACTGAATTCTTCTGATTTTGTTTCCACTCAGGTTGCATTTCTCCACAGAAGTGTTCTTTAACATGAGGTAAGCAGCATCGGGCATCTGATTTAGTTCACATTTAGATAAATCTGAAACATGCATAAATTAACATAACAGTTTAAATGTGTGTTTTAAATATATACCAATATGTCGAGCGACATTTTGTTATCATTTTACTAAATTTTAAAAATTTAGCCCATAGCCCAAAGTCAGTTGCTACCAACTTGCACTGCAAACAGCATCTGATGTGGTTAGCTTTTAGATACATCCGAAACATCCATTTTAAGTTAGTTTGAATGAGTTTCAATTTATTAAAATATATAATAAATAACGATATTGTTATAGTTTTTATCCCAAAAGGCAGTTGCCATGGTGCATTGCATCCAGCATATGATTTAGTTAAAATCTGAAATCTTAAAGGGATAGGTGGCAATCTTGGTTTTGGTAAAACTCGCCGCGTCCTGTTAGTTTTTCAATATAAATTGCATTTGTTCAATCATTAATATTAATTATAACAAGAGGTCAATGACCTTGAAGCTCTACTGATTGATTTTGATTTCAGGAAGTAGTCGCTACAGACTTGTTTTTTGAAAATCTATTTTTAACCCTGGCGGCCATCTTGAATTTCTAGCTGACCTGAAATTTTGCTAGGATCAATTAGACATTAAGAGCAACATTCCTGTGAAGTTTCATGAAATTCAGTCAAGTAGTTTCAGAGGAGTAGTCGCTACAAGTTTTCATTATATAACTCTTTGTAAACAAAGATGGCCGCTGGGAGCCATGTTTAACGTCAAATCAAAACGATTTTCGACAAGGACCAACATCATGTCATACTGATCATTTTAGAAAAAGTCCCATATCAATATCTCTTATAGTTTTGAAGAAGTAGTCCCTACAAACTTATTTATTTTAAATCTATTTTTAGCTGTGGTGGCCATCTTGAATTTCCGGCTGACCTGAAATTTTTCTAGGATCAACTAGACATCAAGAGCAACATTCCTGTGAAGTTTCATGAACATCCGTCAAGTAGTTTCAGAGGAGTAGTCGCTACAAATTTTTACTATATAACTCTATGTAACCAAAGATGGCCACTGGCAGCCATGTTTAAAGTCAAATCAAAATAATTTTCCACAAGGATCAACATCATGTCATGCTGATCATTTTAGAAAAAGTCCCATATCAATATCACTTATAGTTTTCAAGAAGTAGTCGCTACAAACTTATTTTTAAGTGACGGCCATCTTGAATTTCTGGCAGATCTGAAATTTTGCTAGGATCAATTAGACATCAAGAGCAACATTCCTGTAAAGTTTCATGACAATCCGCCAAGTAGTTTCAGAGGAGTAGTCGCTACAAGTTTTTACTATATAACTCTATGTAAACAAAGATGGCCGCTGGCAGCCATGTTTAACGTTGAATCAAAACGATTTTTGACAAGGATCAACATCATGTCATGCTGATCATTTTAGAAAAAGTCCCATATCAATATCACTTATAGTTTTCAAGAAGTAGTCGCTACAAACTTGTATTTTAAAACTCACCACGGCATAAGCTCTGCTAATCTCTGATCAGTCGAGCTAAAAATAGTAAAAAGCTAACTGTTTTTGCATATTATTAACTGTTGATTATATGTCATATTGAATAATATATTCAAACCTATGACAGAATAACGAAGAAAAGTGGAAAACTCAAAATTGTATTTAAATATATGCAAGCTGGTTTAAAGTCAAAATGATACTGGATTACGTAATAAATCGAGAGGCTATTTTTAATTCTAGATAAAAACTTTCAAGATTGCGTGTGTTCCTTTAATAACTTTTCCCTTTAATAACTAACTCCGAACACAAAAATAACTGTGACTTTTGAGTCATGACGTCAATAAAGTGTTGCTGACTTCTACGTAATAAAGCAAAAATTTCGGTTTCAAATCATACTATGACTTTAACTGTAATAATAAATAGATTATTTAACAGATGGGTTCAATTATAGACACATTCTTCACTCAGAAAATTACCCTCTATGTAGCCCAGCGGATGGAGCCAAAATGCGAAATCTTATTGAGCATCTATACTTCCTGAAATATACTACACATGAACTTGATATCTCAAAGGATATAGAAGGAGTTAACGTCACAAGTCTGACACTGGTAATTACTGCATTGCAAGTTCCCCCAAGTTGTACCCTGTAGAGGGGTCCCTTTATGCAAGAGGTCAAAACCTGTTTTACATATGTTGTGCCTTGAGTCCCTAAATGACCATTAAAAACTAGAATTGTAACTATTCACATTTGGACAAGATGAGCATTTTTTTAGGGTGATTTTTTGACCTGATTACCTGCCCCCAATGGAAAGAGAAAAAATCCGAGCTCTTATTGCGCATCTACACATCCCAACTAAGAAATACACCACACATGAACTTGATATCTCAAAGGGTAACACAGTGAGTGTGCGTCATAAGGTCAAAACTTTGTAATTATAGTAAATTACTGAAAGCTCCCCAAATTGTATCCCTGTTGT
Source organism: Cyrtodaria siliqua (assembly GCA_037043455.1). NCBI lineage: Eukaryota > Metazoa > Mollusca > Bivalvia > Adapedonta > Hiatellidae > Cyrtodaria > Cyrtodaria siliqua. The sequence continues at coordinate 7,323 of JAWPHD010025206.1, read as the reverse complement.
GAGTCTCCTATATGCAGGACAAAATCTGTTTTATAAATGTTGTGCCTCGAGTCCCTAAATGACTATACAGAATGAGAATCAAATCTATTTACATGAACAAGATAAACACCATAGTCACATGAACTTGAAATCTCAAAGGGTATTGAAGGAGTTAGTGTCATAAGGCTGAAACTCTGTAATAATAAATTCACACAAGTTCACCAAGATTTACCCAAGTAGAGGGGCTGTTCAGGGCTGTACAAATAATTTGTTTAGCCACTAGTCTGGGACTAGTCACCCTGTCAAAAGTGACTAGTCCCAAAAAAATTGACACTAGTCCCAAAAAATGGACACAAGTCCTGAATTCTTTCGATTTCTCAATATGTTAAAACTTCGTCTTATTTTAACGGATTTTGATACTCGTCATGCTCATTATAATTCATTATACACAGTAAATGAAACAATCCTTATTTACTCTTCAGACAGTTAATGTATGTTTCAGTTGTATAGATTGTAGGCTTCCAATGGGTGAAACAGTAGCATTAGTAAGAATCTTATGCTACACAGAGGAGCATCCTGGAGTGTCTTCTCAGCTTCTTGTAGATACTGGATGCACACGCTTTATGAGGTTCTTGTCTGAGCCAGACACAAACACGGGTACAAGGCTATGGCTGGTTGTGGTAAGCTTGGGATAAGCTTTGCAGAATTTACAAAACATCTTGTTATCATCCTCATGATACACTAACCATGAGAAGGTATCTAACCAGTGTTGTTTAAAGGTCCTGTCACGTTTGTTTACATCATAGTTTTGGTTTTTATCCACTACTGGATGATTTTGACTTTTTGGTTGTCTGTGAATCATGTTCCACATTTTTCCTATTTTTAGCTTGTCTATTCGAAGAATAAGAGCTTATGTAATCACTCCGGCGTCTGCGTCCCACTTCAAGGTTTGCGTGCATTTCTTATCCTAGCACAACCAAATTTGGCCATGGGCTTCCTTATAGCATTATCTTGAGGGCTGCATAAGCAATTTTGGTTCCTGTAACCCATGGGCTCCCATGGAACCCAAATTATGATAGCCCATAAAAATGTCCAATTTCACATCAAATTTTGCGTGTAAGCTGTGTTTATAAGTCTATTGTTTTGGTATTGTTTGTTGTTGTTGCTGAATTTTCTCTCTTTTAGTATGAATGGTAAAAATATAACCCATTTAAAAAAACAACATGATCGGGCAGAAATCTTCCACAAACAAGAGGCCCAAGAGGGCCTGTGGACGCTCTACTGGCTCTAGATATAGTTTATGTATAAGGGGCCATAACTCTTTCAAATATCGTTCAACCAGAACATGGTGATGATATACGCAACTAGGCTTGGTACTGATTGTCCCTGACAAGTTTCGTTGAAATCCAGCCAGAGGTTCAGGACAACTAGTCTGTACGAAGTTTGTGTATTAAAACCTTTAAGGGGTCATAACTCTGCCAAAATTCATTCAACCACAACACGGCAATGACAGGTACAACTTGGCTTGGTACTGATCATCCCCATCAAGATTTGTTGAAATCCAGCAAGGAATTCAGAAGAGACTAATCTGGACAACGTTTGGCTATTAAAACCTTTAAAGGGCCATAACTCTGCCAAAAATAATTCAACACGAATATGGCGACGATATGCACAACTAGGCTTGATACTGATCATCCTTGTCAAGTTTCGTTAAAATCCAGTCAGGGGTTCAGGAGAACTAGCCCGGAAAATGTTTGTGTATAAAAAACTTTAAAGGGCCATAACTCCACCAAAAATCTGTTAACCAGAATGCCACGACGATATGCACAACTATGCTTGCTGCTGATCATCCCTGCAAAGTTTCGTTGAAATGTGGGGAGGCGTTCAGGAGAACTAGTCCAGACAAAGTTTGTGTATTAAAACCTTTAAAGGGCCATAACTCTGCCAAAAATCATTCAACCGAAACACGGCAATGATTTGCACAACTAGACCTGATACTGATCATCCTTATCAAGTTTCGTTCAAATCCAGCCAGGTGTTCAGGAGAACTAGTCCAGACAAAGTTTGTGTATTAAAACCTTTAAAGGGACTCCACCAAAATCATTCAACTGGAACACAGTGACGATATGTACAACTAGGCTTGGTACTGATCATCCTTGAAAAGTTTCACTGAAATCTGGCCAAATGAAGGCCCTTTCTTCTTAATCAGGCCAAAATATAGCATATTTCAGAAAATCAAGGGCCATAACTCCGGTGTAAATGGTCCAATCTGGCTGTTTTGAAACTTCTTGGAGCTTTCATTGATAGTAACAATCTGGTAAAGTTCGGATGAAAAATGAAGGCCCTATCATAGTATTAACGAGGCAAAATATAGCATATTTAACTAAATCAAGGGCCATAACTCCGCTGTTTCTCGTCCGATCTCGTTGGTTTTCAAACTTGTCAGAGCTTTCATTTATATTAACAATCTGGTAAAGTTTGGTAAAGATCGGACGAAAAATCAAGACCCTATCGTAATATACTTTTTTTCAACTAAATCAAGGGCCATAACTCCACTGTTGCGGGTCCGATCTGGCTGGTTTTCGAACTTGTCCAAGCTTTCATTAATATTAACAATCTGGTAATGTTTGGTAAAGATCGGATGAAAAATGAAGGCCCTATCGTCTTAACGAGGCAAAATATAGAATTATTAACTAAACCAAGGGCCATAACTCCGCTGTTATTGGTCCGATCTGGCTGGTTTTTAAACTTGTCCAAGCTTTCATTGATATTAACAATCTGGTAACGTTTGATAACGATCGGATGAAAAATGAGGGCACTATCGCCTTAACGAGGCAACATATAGCATTTTTAACTAAGTCAAGGACCATAACTCCGCTGTTACTGGTTCGATCTGGCTGGTTTTCGAACTTGTCCGAGCTATCATTGATATTAACAATCTGGTGAAGTTTGGTAAAGATCGGATGAAATACGAAGGCCCTATAGTCTTAACGAGGCAATATATAGCATTTTTAACTAAGTCAAGGGCCATAACTCCTCTGTTACTGGTTCGATCTGGCTGGTTTTCGAACTTGTCCGAGCTTTCATTGATATTAACAACCTGTTAAAGTTTGTTAAAGATCGGATGAAAAATGAAGGCCCTATCGTCTTAACGAGACAAAAGTTAACGACGGACGACGGACGACGGACGACGGACGACGGACGGACGGAAGACGGACAACTCGCCATCCCATAAGCTCTGCTGGCCGTTGGCCAGTAGAGCTAAAAACCAAAAACATCGTATTATCTTTAAGTCTACACTTTATTATATATGTTTTAAATCAAAATGTATATATAAACCATGTATGAAAATAATGTTGAAAATAAAGATATTATATTAAAAAAAAAAGTCTATATCTCTTACATTTCTTACCCTAGCACAACCAAATTTTCCCATAAGCTTCCTTATAGCAGTATCTTAAGGGATGCTTAAGAAATTTTGGTTCCTGTAACCCCTGGGCTCCAATGGAACCCAAATTCTGATAGCCCTTAAAATTTTGCGTGTAAGCTCTGTTTACAGGTCTCTTACATTTCTTGTCCTAGCTGAACTAAATTTGGGAATTGGTTTCCTTATAATATGTTGTAAAGGGTTGCATAAGTAATTTTGTCTTCTGCTCCCTCCTCCACCCCCGCCCCCACTCCCTCCACCCACACCCCCTCCACACTTTTTTTTTTTTTTACATATTTCTGTTGTTTTAGTAAATTAATACTTACACACAGCTTCTTACACTTACTCCCCCATCCCCCGCCTGTGTTGTTTTTGTCAATTCTGACACATGTTTATCCCTCCACATCCCATACTCCCCCGCCTCCCCTACCCCCCACTCGAAACTGGAATATATATATTTATTTATTTTACCTATTTTTGTGTTGTTTTGGTCTATTCTTACACAGCTTGTTACACATATATGTTGCCCCACCCCATTCCCCATCTCTAACCCCATGAAAAAACGATTTTGATCAAAAAAACAACTGACTATGTATATCAGTTTGTTTTGTTTTTTTATTTCATTTTTTTGACAATTCTTCGAACGTAATTAGAAAACTACACAAACTGAACAATCCGTTACCCCACCCGCCGTTCATGTCTAGTACAATTACGCTCAACAATACACTGAGAAACAACAATAAATCACACCTACCGTTTCATATCAAACATGCTTCCATTATCAAATGTCCTTAGTTACTTTACTCATCTAAAGATTGCCGACAAATCGGCCTGATTGCTAATTAATCAAAGTGTTAGTGTATGTGTTTTGAGTGTATCGCCATTTTCAGCTAACCACGTGACGAACAGGTGATTTACCTGTAGTAGTCGTTTCATTGGCTAGCGGGTCTGGATTAAAATAGATCGGGTCAATTGATTGGATAATGTTGATAATGCCGACTGTCAATTAAAGTAATTTGGAGGTGGGACTTTCGGCATGTTTGATTGTTGATAAAATTGCCGCGGGTCATCACTGATCGCCGCTGTGGATGCTAATTGCATTACATAAGCGATTGCAATTAAAGGATTACGTTGAGAAGTGTGCTGGGTTGTTTTATGACAGATGGCCGACAATGGTAATTGGACAAATCTGGGACTGAAATCTTTCAAACAGTGACACGTCCGACTTTCTCTTTTTTTGAAATTGGACTAGTCCGGGACTGAAACCTTTGAAAAAGTGACACGCCCGTCTTTGGGTTTGGACTAGTCCCGGATTTGTACAGCCCTGCTATTTTTATATATATTGTGACTCGAGTCCGTAAATGACCATACCAAATTATAATCAAATCCATTTACATTTTGACAAGATGGTGTGTGTTGTTATATACCCGATTACTTCCTAGGGGACCCATCAGATGGAGCCAAAAGACTGAAAGTTTGAATGTATTCTGCATCTTCTCATCCTTAACTAAGAAATACGCCACACAATAACTTGAAATCTCAAAGAACGTATTCTACACACGAGCATAGACCTAACATTATTAATATGTCTGTGACACGAGTGACGACAAATTCTGAAGATGGAGATTGGGAAAATTTTAAACGCTGTATATAATGTTTCGCTACACATTGAAATAAATCTTTTGTGTTTTTCTTATACTTTTCTTATACTTTTCTTATACGCAAAGAACGAAATCTTTTTGCGTTTTTTGGCTCATTTCTTTGCATAAATTACGCAAATACACAGCTTATCTAGAGCACAGTTTGTTCTATGATGTAACCTATTGAAGCTGGGCCCAATCGTCCATAACCGAGTCAGCCAACAATCTGGTCAGAATCGGCAGACATTCTATTTATATCCATGGTTCATCATGGCTTTGTACATAATTTTCGTGGGACACAAACAAGATGAAGAAAAACACCACCACATGTATTATAACTACCTAAATATTTTGTTTCCTTTGTTTCTTCAAGTCGTCTAGCCACCCTGGCTATTTCTTGTGCCATCTGTAATCACAAATAATGTTGCTACTTGTAGGATTGTCTAATGACTCTTTTCTTGAAACTTGTCCTTTTTCTTGTTTACCAAATTATAAGTCGCTTATGATCCCTTTAAACTGTATTTTCATGGCTATAAGCATTTTTGTTCGTCTTCAGCCAGGCGATTGAATGTGAAATTTCCAATTATTGCGCTAGGTGTAAAACGTTTCACTGGGATTGATCAACTGTAAATAAATGGAGGACAAAGGCGGAAATTTGTAAACGAAAATTGTTTTATTGTGTAATGCGATTTGTTTACGCATTATTTGTTTTGATTTTTTGTTTAAATATAGACAAATATAGCGGAATTATATGGCGTTATTGTTAAATATGTACTCGGAATGTCGAAATACTTGTAAAAGCTGCAACAAAATTGTAATGCATGTTGTAACATGCAGTGTAGTGTTGTTTAATATCTTTAGATTTTCATTATATTCATAATTTTTGTTGATATGTTTTTATCTTATTTTCAGTAGTAAAATTTGTGTTACTCTGTTTTTAGCTCTACAGTACTGATCAAAATCAGTAGAGCTTATGCCGTGGTGCGGTGTCTTGTCTGTCTAGTGCATAAAATACACGTCCTTACAATTTTTTGATATGTGCCATCCTTCGACGTGCATACGCGTTGCCTTTTTTATGTGTGGACCTTCCGCAGAGAGTCTCGGCGCTACACATAAACAGTCGATTGAAACTGATACAATGAATTTTATAAGTGTACAACTTACCTAAAGTGAAGAATGATCATATTTGATCCATTTCACACTAAAAGTTTAATCCAAATATTGTTTTTTTCTAAGTAATAAGTTAATATAAAACTGCATGTATATATTGTTTACCTTTCAAACCGCTGTGTAATTGATCACGTGACTAAATCTGAATAATGCATCCGGTAAACACTGTGGCGAAATATGTACGAAGAAGAATTTTACCTTTTGTTTGCAATAGTAGAAATGTAGTTTTTCTAAATGGAAACTAATATTAGTATATAAATCTAGCAGTGTTAATTTACATTCAAATGAGTAATGTTATGTAAAAAATCGTGTGTTTTTTGTGGGCTTCTTTTTTAAAACACACAAAGAGGCAAGCACACACATTGTTTTGACTATATTGGCACCCATTGTCTGACTGAATTTTCATAAAAAAAAAGAAGATTTCCTTGAATAAAAGTGTAAGTCGCTCAAAGGCATTATTTTTTCCTAGACACCGACATCCGTCTTGATACCGATAACAGCATGAGCAACACGTGCACTTACACATGCTCCATGACAAGGATGCAGATGGGGTTAATACTGGTATCTCCTTTGTGTCCATGACCTTTGTAATCAATGTCTAGGGTGCATCTATAAACGTCCGTACGTCAAAAAAGCACCCAAAGATGTCAAATAAATGAGACTACCGTCTGTTTTTCCGCCAACTTTTTTTGTAGCGACTACTCCTCTAAAACTACTGGATGGATTCTGCATTGAGTGTGAGTTTGTAACTTCCTGACTGTTTGAATGGAACCAATAGACTAATAACTGACATATTTTTCTTACTTTTTCATCGGATGTTTTTTTCTTCTAGATACACAGCACTGGGGACAAAATGAGCCTTTGAGAGATCAGTTACATAATTGTAGCAGTTGGCACACCAGTGGCTGAATAGAATTGATGATATTATAGTAGGACAGGTAGGTGAGCCTTGCTGTAGATGATAGTTAATAATGTTAAATGGACACGACAGTCTTAATTTTTGTTTGAACTCATGGTGTCTTGTAAAGTGTTATCAACATGGCATAGGCCAAAAAAAAATAGGTGTGTTTCCTATTGCATTATCTGAAAAAATAGGGTAGGTCGGTA
>JAWPHD010025205.1:0-16977 GCA_037043455.1 Cyrtodaria siliqua | reverse complement strand
TCTTATTGATGTAAGCTACCATTATAACAACTCGTATTGATATAAGCTACCATTATAACAACTCTTATTGATATAAGCTACCATTATAACAACTCTTACTGATATAAGCTACCATTATAACAACTCTTTTTGATATAAGCTACCATTATAACAACTCTTATTGATGTAAGCTACCATTATAACAACTCGTATTGATATAAGCTACCATTATGACAACTCTTTTTGATATAAGCTACCATTATAACAACTCTTATTGATATAAGCTACCATTATAACAACTCGTATTGATATAAGCTTGCTATTATAATGGCAGTATATTACATACTCCATTCACAAATATGATGCACTGCTATGTCCAATGGTCCCCGTTTTCATCCACTTAACAAGTTAAACATCTACAAAAATGCCTTCAATAAAAATGTCCGGGGTAGAAAGTGACTGGGAAGGTTTCTGAATGTTACCTAAGGTTTGAGTGCCTGCTTTGCAACATATTTTCAGATAAATTAAAAAAAAAATTGTGTCATTGTCCTTCCGTGTTGTTAACACGATTACTTTGGAAAGCATTTTCCGATTTTCACCAAATTTGATGAGTTTTTTTTCCATAAGATCTTAGTTGACAATAAGTGATATTGATGCATTTGTTTCAGAGTTTATGCAGTTGATAATTGAAAAAATAGGCAAATTTTAGCTTGTGACAGCGATAAACAGAATTATGTCGCAAGATGGAAAACATTTTTTTTCTCACCGCAAAGCAGATGCATACAAACGGGGAAAAAACAACACACCTGACGGTTAAACCAATCATTGAATAATCTATTTATTACATTTTTACTTTTCAAGATGTTTATTTCTGTCAGATTTAGACTTTAATTGAGACCAAATTATGTTAATTTCATAGACCATTGGTTTGAGTTATTTCCAGAGTTAGTAAAATATTTACCTGCATAAATGCATTTTCTGTCTTGAAATAATTTAATCGTTCACCATATAAATGTAATAAAAACACTTATTAAGAACTGCGCAATAACATTGGAAAAATAGATGGAAGACACAGAAATGGTGTCAGACTAGAAAATAGTTCCATGAAAAACTCCATAGTTTCTAATTTGCATGTTTTTCACAAGATTGGCTTTTATTTCATAGTTAAATCTAACTTGATGAATAAGTGTTATGTCTGTTGTCATGAATAGAAAGTATTTTACTGTGTCAGGACTATGTCTTTGTGTATGAGCACAAAGGGTAGGTAGAGATGCGGTTTTGACATATGTTTATTTCAAAATATGCATAGTGTGAATGAGTGTTGCAAAATGTTGAAAAATTGAACAGTATTTTTTCAAGATATGGGACACACATAATGAACGTTATTTAAGTGAATGAATGTTGAATGTTTTGGAACTTGTGACTGATCGCCAAAATAGCTTATTTTGCAAATTGTGTTCAATGGACTGAATTTCACCGATCCAGTTGGTATGGCAGACGGAAAAGCACAATAACAAAAGTATTACAGGTATTGTGACAGAGCAACAGATAGGGCAGTTTGATGACCATCTAACCTGTCGAGATGAATGCCGGCAAGAAATGGTGATATTAGTCGGGGGGGATAAACAGGGAGGAAAGAGGGGGGTGTTCTTGTGTGCTACGTTTGAATAACAAATATAAATAGATAAATATGTGAAATTATCTGAATTGAATGTTGTTTTTGGTTCATCAACACGGTATAGGAGGTTATTTTAGAGCCATCTCAGAGATAGGGGAAGGGTATATAGGAACTGGGAACCTGCCCTGCTCTTACTAACGAATAGATAGATGCCTTAGTCTTACAGATGCCTTAGTCTTACAGTGGTTCTTCAATGCTCTTAGAGGATACATTGATATATAGGATCACCCTGTGGAACACACTCACAAAACTCGGTGGATCAGGTGAGAATTAAACCGGGATCATCCGGTTTCAAATCCAGCATGCTATCCACTGGACCATCATCATCCAAAATGATCTGAAATGGTCAATATTCAGCTGTCATTCTCAAGGTCATGTGTGTATTGATCAGTATATATGAAGTGGACAAGATAAAAGTGTAAACATATTGGAAATTTCATTTAAACCTTTTTAAATGCAGTTTAAATGGGATACGAGTATGGTCATCATCCACAACAAAATATGTTTCTGAAGCTCCAGAGTGAGCCTTCTCTGGCATTGACCTCATTTTAAAGCACCAAATTGCTCTAATTTTATTTACAAATGGGAGATTAATATGAATTTTATAGGTAATTGGAACTTATTACATCATTTAGATAACCCCCCCAACTTCTAGAGATAAAGTTGCAGAGAAAATAAGCAGGCTCACAGTTGTAATTGCTTTTTCAAGATTCCATTCAGAAATCTTACCAAAGAGACCGATAATTTGAACAGTCTAGACTGTAAATTATCCCAATGTTTTGCTAGACTGAGATTGTTAACCCTCATTGTATTAACAAATAATCATACAAATGCTATTAATTATGGTATAAACATTGTCTTATACAAAAAGGTATACTAAGATGCTCTGTATGAATTATTTAATACTATCAAAGTGTTGATTCTTACAGATGGCAGGAGGTACCTATACAGTACTGGTACTACCCAAGAAATATGGGGTCAGGTCTGCCTCTATCAGAAAAAAATTGACCCATGTGCTAAAAATAACATAAAACACCAATCAAATAAACAAACATATTTGATACTAACAATAACCACCCATGATGACGGTTTGGGCTGAGACATGCATTAAGGCATGGTAAGCAGAAACTATTAATAAATTGTAATGAAAACTCACTAAAACCTTGTTTTTCACATAATTTTAAAGGGACAATCAGCAATTTAGATTTTTATTAAAAACTAGCAGTGTCCTTTAAGTTTTTATACATAAATTGCATTTGTTCAATTATTAATATTAATTATAAGAATATAGAATAAATAAATAGTTTTTGCATATTACTAACTATTGATTACATTTCACCAACGATATAGTCAAACCTACATTAGAATAACAAAGAAAACAGAAAATTTATGTATTTAAAAATATATTCAAGCAGATATTCAAATTGATACTGGATCAATAAATGGAGAGGCTAATTTTAATGTAAAAGACTTCAAGATTGGCATGTTTCTCTTTCATATCACGATCTTCTTTAGTCACGTATTATATGCAGTGGCAAGTAATCAATTTAATTCATTAAGTTAGTTTTTATTACAGCTTAATCATTCATCCCTGTGACAGTATTAATGGTAACTAGATGTCTCTGATCAAACGGGCTTTCCTGTCATGACGTCACAACTGTCAGTGTTGTCGAAGATGAAGACACTGATTGATTTAGCACGAAAATAACTTCGAACTTGCAATCAGTGAAAAAAAAACAATTTTCTGAATATTTTGACGTCACTGACGTCATGACGTCATGACGTCGGGATACCGTATGATGTTCTTGCACAACCGGACCCTGAACTCTACAATCTGTGAAAGTTTTATTCAAATCCGATAATAGATAGAGAAGATATAGACAAAACAATAGTTCATTTATGACGTCACTGACGGCCATCTTTGATGACGGCATGACAACATTCCACATTATAGCACAACTAAACAGACTGCTGTTGGTCAAACATTATCATCATCCTGTAAACAGACTGCTGTTGGTCAAACATTATCATCATTCTGTAAACAGACTGCTGTTGGTCAAACATTATCATCATTCTGTAAACATTCTGCTGTTGGTCAAACATTATCATCATTCTGTAAACAGACTGCTGTTGGTCAAACATTATCATCATTCTGTAAACAGGCGGCTTGTTGGTAACACATCATCATTTTGTAAACAGGCTGCTGGTTGGTAACATATCATCATTTTGTAAACAGGCTCCTGTTGGTCAAACATTATCATCATTCTGTAAACGGGCTGCTGGTTGGTAACACATCATCATTCTGGCTGATTGGTAACTCATCATCATTCTGTAAACAGGCTGCTGATTGGTAACACATCGTCATTCTGGCTGATTGGTAACACATCATCATTCTGTAAACAGGCTGCTGATTGGTAACACATCATCATTTTGTAAACAGGCTGCTGGTTGGTAACACATCATCATTCTGTAAACAGGCTGCTGGTTGGTCAATATTGCCATCTGTGAGTGAACCGACAATATAGAAGCTTCTGGTGGTAATTTTGTAGTAAATAATATAGTGTCCTGGTATATGAACATAGTTCAATAAACTTTTGTGAATGTATTTGTATTATATTCAGATCAGCTTTGAGCTATGGTATTAGTAGTAATCCACAGGACTGAAGTATCTTGTCATTTTGGGACGGACAAGAGATTTTTGACAGAGTTGAAAAAGCAGTTGATGACATAAATAGATCATGCCCTATTAGAGTTAAATAAGCCATTATGCATATTAAGCACTAATGGGGAATGTCATTATATCATGTGATAGGTCATGGATTCACATATTCTTTAATCCCACTCAGGTGAGGTCAAGAATCTTTCGGACATGTCTTGATTTAAGATCATACCAACGAGGAGAAACAGTGATCTTCGGTCACTAGATAGATACTATGTTTTTTCTATAAGGTCGCAATCGCAAGTTTTATGTATTTTTTTGCCAATCAACAAGCTTCATTGTCACATATGGCCTGACATGTGCTAACAATTATGTAAAACACCATTCAAACAAATAAACTTATTTTCTAAAAAAAAATGCTAAAATACCGTCTAATATTTAAACACCCATTCATTTCTTTCATGGAAAAAACGACCATTGTTATAGGGCTTAAACTTGTTTACATTGCAAATAAGGCAGGTAGAGCATTGTTTATAAATTATCAAGGTATTTTTGGAAACAACACAATGGAATTGCGCATGCATGAGCACATGGTGTTAAACCATATAGTATTTTAGGTAACGTATCTCTCTTATAGTTATTAAAATGAGCATGCGTGACATGTGGTTTAAACAATATAGTATTTTAAGTAACATATCTCTCTTATAGTTAATACAAAATGAGCATGCATGACATGTGGTTTTCAAAAGAATTATTAGGTACTTCAGCTATAGCCTTAGTAGCGTCAATTTTTGAGCGCGGTGCATTTCTCTTGTTAAAGTTCTCCAGCCATGTTTTGTTTCATGAACATGTTTATGTTTTATCTATATATTTACAATTAACACACTGCAATATCTGTGTAAAGCCAGAATTTATTTGATGACGTAGATTAATCCACAGGTAAATGAGGCCCTCCCAGTGGGGGTCCATGTTCCTTTCTTCCCTGAAAATATGACCTAATGTTCTCTCGTTCCCCAAAAATATTTTTCTCTGTCCCCAAAAATATTTTTACAATGTTCCCTTGTTCCTCAAACATATTAATAATGGCAATGTTCCCTTGTTCCCCAAAATTAAATGGCCGTGCTCCCTTGTTCCCCAAAACCCTGGGAGACCCTCGTAAATGTATTTATAAATTATCTGGCAATAGTTGTGCAGCTATACAATTCAGATTAATTTTACCTCATTTCCCCGTGCAGTCACACAGTGGTAAAAGTAGTATCTACGTCAGATACTACGTCCGTCATGCAAATAATAAACCTTTCTAACGTAAACATCAACGTAATCCGTAATTCAATGAAATCTGGGGATATTCTCAAAGAAGATTGACAAATTTATGAATACCATACTAACCAAAAGGGTTCATGCATTTTTATTATATTGATTGTGATTGTTTTCTTCTTTTTACCAAAGAAACAGACATTTTAACAACATTTGGCCATGAGTGGCGCCAAATAGAACTAATAATGTATATTATTTTATCTCCGCTATAGCATGTTCGACACAAACTCTATAACATGGAATCAGACGGGTTAACTTCCAACACTTATTTTCCTGTCTTTTTTCACTTATTTTTTTTTTTGTGTGGAATAAGGGGTAATAAGGGGTAATGAGAGGTAATAAGGGGTAATAAGAGGTAATGAGAGGTAATGAGAGGTAATAAGGGGTAATAAGAGGTAATGAGAGGTAATAGGAGGTAATAAGGGGTAATGAGAGGTAATGAGAGGTAATAAGGGGTAATAAGAGGTAATGAGAGGTAATGAGGGGTAATAAGAGGTAATGAGAGGTAATAAGGGGTAATGAGAGGTAATGAGAGGTAATAAGGGGTAATAAGGGGTAATAAGAGGATGCCTATTGGGATAAATATAGTCCCCAAGCAAAAAATGTCCCCAAGCAAACGTTGTCATCGTCACCGCCGGGAAAAGTTATTTTATGTCTCGTTTTTTCTTCGTAAAGGCGTCTTCAGTTTGATCACTTCAGTGTCAACTACATTTTATTGTCTTTAGCTGCTTCAATAAGACAGATAATCCAGTTGTCAGTATAACTAACCTTTGTATATATTGAGAAAACCCCTCATATATTTCGGATTTAAGCTTTATGTTTACGTTTACGGTTTGAGTTAGAAACGTCTAATACTTACTTTTACATACAACTTAGTAGCGGTTTTAAATATATGTTTCTCTCCGAGACTATCAAGAAATGTTCATATGATGTTTAAGAGTTCAAGTTGTTAATTGATAATACTACAAAAAGGGTGGCCATTCATCTTTAACACCCTTTTTTTCAGAATCATGACATTGTCTGAAGTTGGGATGGGTGATTATAAAATTCAGTGGTTTTCAATGAGACTTTTTTTAAACAGATACATCAAACTGGGTAGTTTAGTACTTTACCAAAAGAAGGTCACTATGGCTGACTGACCTACTTTTTACGATTCCTCAAACAATGTTTTTTGCTTAACTCAGCTTCCAAGTCTTTAAAACAGACTCCTGAATGGACTCAGATAATTTCACAAAACTTGCTTCAATTATGTATCTCATTAAGACCTGTGTTACAAACTAAAATTAGATCTATTATATCAAAGGTCAAGGTCATACAGTTGGTTTATAGGTGATGGATCAAGATAATTAATTTATCTTTATATCACAACAAGACAAAGTATCACATGCTAAAATAAATAAATCATAATTTGGGGTCAAAGGTTATGCATATAATTTTTTTTGTGTCCTTTTAGAATATGAGTTTTTGCATTACTTCATTGAAATGTTACAGTATGAGCAGAATGTGCCAACCGTGCCTGCCAAAGATAGCATAACATTACATCAGATCAATAAGAAAGGAGTGAAGTAATATTAATATGCATCAGGCTCAACATGATTGTGTTTGCCAAAGGGACTTTTGCCAATTTATTGTTTGTATAATCGGTGAATGGTAGGAACGTTTGTGTTTGTTGCCTCTGACACTATGCCTCATTATGACCAGGGGCGTCCGTGGCCGAGTGGTTAACGTCTCTGAAATCACTTGCCCCTCACCGCTGTAGGTTCGATCCCTCAGGGCCTAGGAATCTACTAATCTGTATATGAGGAAGCTTTCCAGCTGGCTTGCGGAATGTCGGTGGTTCTACCCAGGTGCCCGCTCGTGCACGAAAATTTCTCGGAGAAGCACCTTGGGTCTTCAACAGTGGAAGCTGGAAATGACCTTAGCTGTTGGTGCGACTATAAAATCCAATTCAATTCAATTCATTGAGACCACTTCCTTGAATATAATAACTATTATGTTTTTTTCAGCCATATATTAAAGGGACACACGGCAATCTTCAAATTGTTGTCAAGCATGAAAATTAGCATCACATTTATTATTCCAGTATCATTTTAACTTTAAACCTTCTTGCATATCGTTAATTAAATTTCGAGTTTCTCATTTTCTCTTGTTATTCTGCCATAGTTTTAAATGTATATTATTGGTGAAATATAATCATGAAAAAAACTCACTGCTTTTGACTATTCCTACAATTATTATTTATGATTGAACTTATGCATGTTATGTAGAAAAAGTAGTCGGATGTCGCAAGTATCTTAAACATCAAGATTGCCGTGTGTTCCTTTAAATATGAAATGACAATATAAATATAAATCAAGGGAGATTACTGAAATTGCATCTGCATAAATATCGTTAACAATTTATTATTAACGTAAGCTATTTAATGTCTAAAGATAGCTTAGTAGAATGTTAAATTTCTCTTTCTTTGGAAATTGTTATATACAGCTATGATTGATATATTAAGAGAAAAATACAATATTTGTTATATATCATAATTACTTATTAAACCCCACGTGTTGGGCCCAAAAGCCATTTTTTTTAAAATAATAACAAGTTCTAGAAGTGCGATTGGAGATTTAAAGCTGTTTGGTTAATTTACCAGAAATATAAGAATTCCTCATGAGTATCTTCAACTCACAAAGGATTATCGTTATGTCAACCAGTGTTTATATAAGTTTAATATGATAGAAGGATTGATCCTTAATTGCTTTGAAATCAGTAAGTAGCTTAAGTAGTATTCTTAAATAGTAATAGTATTTGTTTAGCCTTTTTATTATCATTATTGGTCATATTAAAGCAGAAAAAAAAATAATAGTAAAGCTGAATTCCAAGTTATTTTCATCAGAATATGTATTGTGTTTTATTTGCACGAACATTTACAAGATATTACACAGAAACCCACTAAAAGATCAATAAAACCAGTCAGGTGTATTTGACACAAATTTTCTTTTCGAACACCAGGCTGTAGTTTGGCATATAATCTCATAATTTAAATCTTGCTAATGATAGTTTCAACATTTCCTGTTTTCCCCTCAAGGTGAGCTGTCACAGTGGATACTCAAGTTTCCTAGATGACATACATTTACTGGTGGTTAAACGTTGACAGACAAGTCAACTGTGACATCTTCCCTTCCATTGTCTTGATCTTGTTGCACATCAGATTCTGTTGACAGAGTACCTACACTACCCACCAGCTGCTCATCTTTTTTGAGCATGGTTTCTTATCCACTTGGGTTGTGTCATGCTTGTCATTGGTGTTGCTTGTCATTGTGGTAAATGTAGTCTGCTGTGTGACATGTAAAAGTTCAACAAACTTATTTGCTACTGTATTCTGCCTTGCAGAGCAGGTGTGGTTGGATTGCTCTGCATATTAAAAAAATAACTTTTAGAGGATTAATACCAAAATGTTTTTCCAGACTTTCAGAAAGGATTATAGTGTGCCATCTGCCATTCGCTGTTTGTTTATGATACATCACATAAAGTTAACAGCTATTTTATGTTGCTGCTGCCATTTTGGACATATTTAATTTTATTTCATTTGGTTGTTAGACAGTATTGAACATTTTTACCTTTGTTCTACAAACAGTTTTAAATTTGTGAGGAAAACAAACCCAGTACTGATTTCCATTGAAAATCAAAGGAAACAAGATATTCACAGCTTGGTTAACCACAGTGTATCTGTAAATATTATGACAGATTGACTAGAGGAATGTTGCTTATATAATAACAACTAATGTCAGGCGATTTCTTCATACTTTATTAACTGAAGTAAAGTTAGAGTGATCCATGCTTAAAACGAGTGATTACCGCTACAAGGTACAGTTATCTGAAGTTCAAGTTAGTGAAGAAACATCACAGCTCTATTTACTTTGTAGATTTTAAATCGGGGGAAATAAAGTTTAAATTTAGTGCTGTTATCCAAGCTCTGGCCAGATAACGTTTAGGAGTAGAAATTTTGTACATTAAGAATTGAATTGTTATGGAGGTATTTTTAAATGAGCGAAATGGAATGGATATGTCATAGAGTGATTAGTTACATAGTGTTTAAAAAGTTAATATTGACTAGGGGTTGGGTGAATATTTTTTAAATGATGAAGGAACCGTCCAAAAAGAATAAATTAAAAGCGAATAAAACCATGGCTGATCGATCTATAATTGGACGGTTGATGAAAAAGTTTATCATCGTGTAAGTACTGATTTTTTGTTTTAATTAAAACAAATTGTATACTTCTTTTTAAAATATTACTTTTTAATAACGAAATATAAAATTTAGATTTATATATAGCGAATATTTGTTGTTGTTGTCGTGAATAACAGATTTTATTTCATCTCGAAGTGATCAAACTTCAATATTTTAACTCATGCGATTTTGAGATGAAATAAAATCTGTTATTCAGGACAACAACAATTTTTTTTTTTTATGCTTCATAATCAAAGTGTACAGCAGTATGCAGAAAAAATAAATACAATTTGATGACGCCATTGGCTTAGTATGATAAACTTGCTGTTTTTAATACCCCATAACTTCTAAACTACTTAACCGATTTCAATAATCTATTACTCATTTTCTTAGTTAAGTTATTTCCAATCCAATGCTATACTTTTATAGCAGCTTCCTGAAAAAAGTAGTTTCTGAAAACAAATTGACCAACTGACATTTTTTCAGTATAAATGACAACAATTCTGAAATACTTGACCAGTTTTAAAAACTAGAGCTCATTTTCTTAGTTAGACCATTTACAGTCGAATGATATATATTTAAACATTTATATTCTAAACAAAAAAAATAGAAATTGATATTGAGAAAAAGGTAGTTTCGACAGTGAAAAAATAAAACTGTATTTCACACCACTTTTATTTCATTGCTAAAATCCACTATTTCACTGCTTATTAAGCGTAAAATAAAAAAGGTTACTCAGGATCTGACACTTTATGATGTGGAGGTTACTCAGGATCTGACAGTTTATGATGCAGAGGTTACTCAGGATTTGACAGTTTATGTTGCGAAGGTTACTCAGGATTTAACAGTTTATGACATGGTTGTTACTCAGGATCTGACAGTTTATGATGTGGAGGGGTTACTCAGGATTTGACAGTTTATGATGCAGAGGTTACTCAGGATTTGATAGTTTATGGCACGGAGGTTACTCAGGATCTGACAGTTTATGATGCAGAGGTTACTCAGGATCTGACAGTATATGTTGCAGAGGTTACTCAGGATTTGACAGTTTATAATGTAGAGGTTACTCATGATTTGACAGTTTATGATGGAGAGGTTACTCAGGATCTGACAGTTTATGTTGCAGAGGTTACTCAGGATCTGACAGTTTATGGCACGGAGGTTACTCAGGATCTGACTATGTATGATGCGGAGATTACTCAGGACCTGACAGTTTATGGCACGGAGGTTACTCAGGATCTGACAGTTTATGATGCAGAGGTTACTCAGGATCTGACAGTTTATGGCACGGAGGTTACTCAGGATCTGACTATGTATGATGCGGAGATTACTCAGGACCTGACAGTTTATGGCACGGAGGTTACTCAGGATCTGACAGTTTATGTTGCAGAGGTTACTCAGGATTTGACAGTTTATGGCACGTAGGTTACTCAGGATCTGACAGTTTATGGCACGGAGGTTACTCAGGATCTGACTATGTATGATGTGGAGATTACTCAGGACCTGACAGTTTATGGCACGGAGGTTACTCAGGATCTGACCGTGTATGATGCAGAGGTTACTCAGGATCTGACAGTTTATGGCACGGAGGTTACTTGGGATCTGACAGTTTATGGCACGGAGGTTACCCAGGATCTGTGTATCATGAGGAGGTTACTCAGGATCTGACAGTTTATGGCTCAGAGGTTACTCAAGATCTGACCATGTATGATGCAGAGGTTACTCAGGATCTGACAGTTTATGAGGCGGGGTTACTCAGGATCTGACCATGTATGATGCGGAGATTACTCAGGATTTGACAGTTTATGGCACGGAGGTTACTTGGGATCTGACAGTTTATGGCACGGAGGTTACCCAGGATCTGTGTATCATGAGGAGGTTACTCAGGATCTGACAGTTTATGGCTCAGAGGTTACTTGGGATCTGACAGTTTATGGCACGGAGGTTACCCAGGATCTGTGTATCATGAGGAGGTTACTCAGGCAGGATCTGACAGTTTATTGCGCAGAGGTTACACAAGATCTGACCATGTATGATGCAGAGGTTACTCAGGATCTGACAGTTTATGAGGCGGGGTTACTCAGGATCTGACAGTGTACAGGCTAGAGGATGCTCAGGATCTGATTGTGTATGGGGCGGAGGTTGCTCCAAGTTTTCTTTTTTACCCTTTCATTTGTTTAGATCACGGAGTACATTGTTGGTTGATATTTAAATAAGTAGTTTACATTAATGTAATCCATTGTTTGAATTTCATCTTATAATTCCAGTGGGAGTAGGTTGTTTTGTGTTATATGACTACATTGTGTGTACTTATTATACTAGATGTTGGTATATCGAAGTGCATACATGAGTCACTGTGGACTTTAGGGGCAAAGTTTTCTGGTCAAAATGAAATTATTCATGTCTTAAAACTTGTACAATATTGATCTAATGGAAATTGCAGTTTCTTTATTGTTTAAAATTAAAACAAATTCAAAGGTATGCTTCTTTTATAGGGTCTTACAGAAACATACAGCAATCTTGCTTTATTTTCACTAAAAACAAATTTAAAAAGCAAAAATATTTGCATGTTTGTTTCGTGAAAGTTATTTCCATAAACTGGTAAGGGAAATAATTTCAACCAACATAAATTAAGGTTTTTCAATTTTACATGTTTTAGACTGTACTGTTGAAGCCACTTATCGAAGCACTACATTTACAAGGAAACATTATTGATTCAGCTTAGATACTGATTCCCCAGTATTTATCAGAACTAGCTAATTAAATAGGGAGGTTAAGAATAACAAACACTCAGTTGTGCCATACTGCGAGGGTTCTCTCTGGTTAAATTGGTGGAGGGACTTTCTCTGGTTGAATTTACAGTGGGACTTTCTCTGGTTGGATTGGCAGAGGGACCTTTTCTGGTTGAATTAGCAGAGGGACTTTCTCTGGTTGAATTGGCAGAGGGACTTTCTCTGGTTGAATTGTCATAGGGACTTTCTCTGTTGAATTGGCAGAGGGACTTTGAACCTTAGAACTACACACACGACACACACAAAAGACACTTTTTTATTTTGATGCATGAAAATGTATAAAATGGACCTCAAGATTGCGTTGTTTTCTTTAAGAGTCTATCTATCTCTATCTATTGATACTGCAACACCGCCTTTCCGGTATGTGCCGGTTTCCGGGGTAGAACCAGAACTAAACAATGTGAATTAATTATCTTGCTCAAGGATCAATAACATGACCATGGCAACTTAGGATCAAACCCACAACCTTGTGATCCGACACCCGACCACTGTACCACTGGACCGCACACTCCACTAACTGTGACTCTGTTGCTGCCGTGATACTTGCTTAACTATGATAATCTGTAGTCATTTCACTGTGTAGATTATTTAATACTGGAAAATATTACATAAATGCCTGTTTTTAGAAATTACGGTGACCGAAAGATTAATGTTTATGTCTGCACGGTATTTGCATTGCGAAATTACAGGCAATTTTTTTCATGTTATATAAAATTGTGCGACGTCACGTCACACATGTTTACCAAAGCAGAATAAATTGTACGAATAATAAATTGCATCTGTGATGAAATGGCAAAATAAAAACAAACAATTATTATTTTAAACAAATATCTTAATTAATTATGGATGTCTTATCGCATTTATCATTATGTTAATTAATGTGATCGATAAATTACAGTAATAATCGGTCTATTTGTGGCTCCAACTGCCTACAAAAATTACGGCCGGTAGACTGCTAAAATTAAATTATATAAATTTACATCTTATTTTTCTCTTTAATTTTAATTTTAGACAATTAACATTACAACATTATAACTTCTACGAATACATCAATTCATTTCTTGACTAGCTGGACTGTAGTATCAAGTGAGTACTAATGTCGCCATTAAACCATTCTTCTTGTCATAAAAGCATTCTTTCTTGACAACATACAGGCATTCTTTTTTGTCATTGCCATAAACGCATTCTTATTTGTGATACAGGTATTCTTTTTTGTCACCATATAGGCTTTTTTCTCGTGATGCCATAAAAGCGTTCTTCCTTTAAAAATATCACTTTTAAAATATTCCTTCTTGTCACCATTAAAGCATTTTTCATTCTTTCCATAAAAGTTAGTGCCATAAAAGAATTCTACCTTTAATATTGCTATATAAGCGATAACTAACATAAGGTATATGTAATAACAACGTTATTTTCGTATATTTTCAGCCCCGAGGTAAAATCGTTTCTCTCACTGGACAATCCAAGAAATGCTCCTGATAAAGCAGATACAGATCCAGACTCTGATCTCAGTAGTTTTGTCAGCGCCGACAGTATGGTAA
The DNA here is from genome assembly GCA_037043455.1 of Cyrtodaria siliqua. NCBI lineage: Eukaryota > Metazoa > Mollusca > Bivalvia > Adapedonta > Hiatellidae > Cyrtodaria > Cyrtodaria siliqua. Next base: position 2,792 of record JAWPHD010025205.1, on the reverse strand, counting down.
GTTGTCGAGGTTATTAGTAGTTCCAAAGCACATCTGTGGCCGGGATAGTAAAGACATTTCGTCTAAAACTTTCTCTCCTCTCTAGGCTGTGGGTTCAAATCCCGCTGGATGCTCGACTTGTGAAGTGAGAAAGTGCTGATTCTTGTGGATGGTGGGAGGTGTACAGTACTGGTTCTACCCAGGAAAGATGGGTGGGTCTGCCTCTACCACAAAAAAACACACTCATATATGGCCTAACATGTGTTAAAAATGACACATGACTAAGCACGACCCGCTAAGCATGACTATAATAGCCTTTGCGTCCATTGTAAACCCAGATCTGCCTGCGAGTAACTTTTAGACTGATCAGGGTTTACAATGGATTCATATTAGAACACCATTCAAATCATAGTAGTTACCTAATATTTCGTATTCTCACCATCTTGCCGACAATCGATTCTTGAAATGTTGAAGAGTCTAGCTTGCAATTGAGGTCGAATATAAACGTGTGCATATTCTCGGCAGACGTGTTTAAGAGTGAAGTTGCTGTAATTATTGATGCCATGTGATCTATTTTATTTTTTGACGGGGATTATTTATCATCGTAGAATTCATTTTGTTATAGCTTAACCATCAAGCTTAAAAGCAATAAGTATTTTATGACATTTGAGATTGCGTCTGCTACTGAACCTTGTCTTTTTAAGAGCTTTCACGAAATTACAGTCGGCAAAACAAAATTGTGGTCGTCCGTCACTGTCATTTGGAGCGTTCATTCATAAACTTTGAAGATTTGGCTAGTGTGGAAATTAGTTACTTAATGGGAAACCGAGAGCACAAGAGAGACAAAACATTTTTCTCGAAATAAGAAGTCAAATAAGGACAAAATTAGGATTGATATGATATGAAAGTAGAGGAATGATTGAGGAAAAGTTATTTTAAGATTCCCCAGTTTGCTAAATAAGGTTGAAATAGACTGGTGGTGTTTCGGGGGAAATGACTATAATAGCCTTTGCGTCCATTGTAAACCCTGATCAGCCTGCAAGTTTCTCGCAGGCAGATCTGGGTTTACAATGGATGCTACAATGGCTACTATAGTCGTGCTTAGCAGGTTAAGAGTTAACTGGGATGTAAAGTTAGCAAGGCATTTCACATAACATTAACTATTCATTCAATAGCTTCTGTATGATTTCAAAGTATGACCGCATTTTTTATTTCATTTATAAACAAATGTGTTTTGGCCAAGAGATAGGAAGCTTTCCATCGACCATTTCATAGAATTTCTCTCTGTATCCTTTCTCTCCGTATCCTTTCTCTCTCCTATCCTTTCTCTCTCTTTGAGGTGCTAGTAACAGATTGACCTTTGTTTGAAGGCGTTTGAATTAAGTTATTGCACTATTGCATGTACCAGGTTTATGAGTAAATGGACAGGGTCACTTAGTGAAACTTTGCCCTTGCTGGTAATTATGTGACAAGGTATGACTGACAGCTGACCTCCTTACTAAGGCAGACTGACAGCTGACCCCCCTACTAGGCAGGTACAGTTTAATGTTCAGTACCTCTTGTCAATAATATACCAGGGTCAACTGCCTACATTTGGTCATACTGTGGGATGCATGGTGACCAGATAACAATGGGGTATAATGAGTTCCAGCATTTCTTTCCACCGTCCAAGGTTTGAAATTGAGACTAAATTGTATGTTGATGCAGTGGGGTCCAAGATTTGAAATCGAGACTAAATTGTATGTCGATGCAGTGGGGTCCAAGGTTTGAAATTGAGACTAAATTGTATTTCGATGCAGTGGGGTCCAAGATTTGAAATTGATATAAATTGTATGTCGATGCAGTGGGGTCCAAGATTTGAAATTGAGACTAAATTGTATGTTGATGCAGTGGGGTCCAAGATTTGAAATTGAGACTAAATTGTATGTCGATGCAGTGGGGTCCAAGGTTTGAAATTGAGACTAAATTGTATTTCGATGCAGTGGGGTCCAAGATTTGAAATTGATATAAATTGTATGTCGATGCAGTGGGGTCCAAGGTTTGAAATTGAGACTAAATTGTATTTCGATGCAGTGGGGTCCAAGGTTTGAAATTGAGACTAAATTGTGCCAATGCAGTGGGGTCCAAGATTTGAAATTGAGACTAAATTGTGTGTCGATGCAGTGGGGTCCAAGGTTTAAAATTGAGACTAAATTGTGTGTCGATGCAGTGGGGTCCAAGGTTTGAAATTGAGACTTGCTTGAAGTGCTATTAAGTTGTAATGAATGATATTTTATTACAAATAATCCATGTAGGGATAAAGATATCGCTAACCATTCTCCCGTTTTCTTGTTCACTCCTTCGGTCATTCATTTCATTAATGCGCAACATTCTAGGCAAATAATTTTTCCTGCCACTTCAGTCAATAAATATTATTTTATTTCATTTCTATGGATGAAAGATATCAGGATTTCTCAGTGAAAAAAAATTTGTAATCTCTATTATTATTATATATTAGTACCTTACTGTGGACATTCAGTTATGACGTCAATACGGTGTTGAAAATGTCGACGTCATTTGTCAAGAATGTTCTACAAAGCAATTAAATTTTAATAAATAGACTGTTTAACTGCTGGGTTCAGTCAGGAAATCTTTCACTCAGCATTAGGCATGTTGGAGTTCCTGTAATCAATCCCAACAGTTAAATTATCTCTACACTCAATTCTAAGATGGTGCTGAGATCTGCAAATGTGGCACCTGCTGCATGTTTGGTATAAGAATTTAGTAAACTATTTGAAGAAAATCACTGTGAAGCTGGCGGGGCATGCAATCGT
>JAWPHD010025204.1:0-16979 GCA_037043455.1 Cyrtodaria siliqua | reverse complement strand
TTATTTATTTTACATGATTGTAACTAACAAAAGCTCTATGAATCATCACTTTCGATGTCTTCCTGGATAGAACCAGTACAGTACTACTAAGCAATGCAGATAAATTGTCTTGCTCAGGGTCACAACGACGCATATATGGCAATGGCGGAAGAAGCGAACCCATGACTTTTGGATCATGGGTCCAATGCTCTACCACTAGACCACAAGCGCTCCACCATTTGGGGGGGGGGGGGGGGGGATATTAGTACATATATATACTATATATGGGGCGAGTTGACTATGGGCCGAGTTGACCATTTGTTTTACAGTGGGGCCGAGTTGACTATTTGTGTGGGGCCAGCTGACCAGGGCCCAGCTGACTAGGGGCCGAGTTGATAATTCTTCTGATCACAGTACACGTCTAAGTCTAAGAAGTTAATGCACCTCATAGACAATGGAAAAGGTTAATTGAAAACGCCGCAAATGCATAATCAGTCATGTAAATAAGCTTACCTAATTAGCCGATCAAGATGCAGCTGCCCACTCTTTCACGTCTTTGCAAACAATGAACAGTCAGCCGCTCCAGCCAATATCTCGCGAGATGTACTTGGTGTTCCCTCAAAATATTGAGGTCAAAGATTATAATACACACATTTTCCAAAAGCCAATTCCCCCGGACATAAATTGTCTCGCGAGATTTAGAATTATAATGCACACATTTCCCAAAAGTCAATTCCCCCGAACATAAATTGTCTCGCGAGATTCAGAATTATAATGCACACATTTTCCAAAAGCCAATTCCCCCGAACATAAATTGTCTCGCGAGATTTAGGATTATAAGACGCACATGTATCGATTTCAGAATGTTAACATTTTGAGAATGTATACATTTTCAGAGAGCTAAGGGAGGTAATCGTACGGGCGTTGTTATAATTATAATGCATACAATGTATTGTGCGGGTTATAATAAAAATGTTAACATTTTCAGACATGTGCGGGTTATAATATAAAAAATGTTAACATTTTCAGACATGTGCGGGTTATAATAAAAATGTTAACATTTTCAGAATGTATACATTTTTTCAGACAGCTAAAGATGTATGGATTTTGATAATAATGATAACACGTACAAAATCGTAGAAATGTGGTGGTTATAATAAAAATGTTAACATTTTCAAAATGTATACATTTTTCCAGAGAGCTAAAAATGTATGGATTTTGATAATAATGATAACACGTACAAAATCGTAGAAACGTGTTGATTATAATAATTCAGTTAAACATATAGTAAAAAAAAATTATAATCACAGGGTCACCTGCGGCTTTCCATATCTTTTGATACTAGTAATACTTGTGTTTTGTCTGGGTTTATTGTGAGTACCCATTTTAATGAACAATCCTCTATTACTCTTAGCATTTCTTGGCCCATTTTAATAAGTTTAATTGGACTTCTATACGTCAACCACATTCCCCCATCATCTACAAATTGCGACAGTTGTGCATGGTCCTTAATATTTGTTATCGTTATATTGAATGATTGGATAGCTTTCTCTAACGGATTCATAAATATACAGAATATTATTGGGGATAAGACGCTACCCTGTGGACAGCCATTTTCGGTCGCAAATGTTTTTGATATATTGCCATTTATTTTTACTTTAATTTTTCTACCGTCTAGGAAATTTGCCAACCATTTGAGCATTCTACCTGTTATACCTATGTTATATAGTTGTACCAGGGCCCCTTTGTTCCAATGTTTGTCAAAAGCATTGCTTAGATCTAAAAATATAGCTAGTAAATAGTCTTTGTTCATTTGCGCTTTCCTACAATCTGATTCGAGTCTTATAAGGTGGTCCTCACATGATCTGTTAGGTCTACATCCGGATTGATATTAAGATATTAGATTGTTTTTTTCCGCATAATTGACTAATCTTGGTTTAACCATTTTTTGCATGACCTTTGATAGTACTGGAGTTAGCGATATCGGTCTATAAGAAGCCGGGAGGTGTTTATCTTTGCCTATTTTCAGTATCGGTATTATAACAGATTCACTCCAGCTTTCTGGGGATATTGCATTTGCCAAGGAATGGTTATATATTTCTATTAGTTTTAATTTTGCTTTTTCCGGTAGTTGTTTAATCATTTCATAATGTACAAGATCTTCACCAGGGGCCGTATTTTTGCAATTTTGTAAAGCTTGTTCTAATTCAAATAGAGTAAAATCTTTATTGTATTCAATTTCTATATGACTGTCTTGTATTTTCATTTTTTTGTCAAGAATGTTTTCCATAGATTCTTTTATTAGCAGGAATTCTTGTTTATGTTCCTCATTGCTACTAACTTTTTGATAATGTTTTGCTAGCGTATTAGCTTTTTCCTTATCGTTATATATGTATTTAGTTCCTTGTATTAGTGTTGGCATTGTTTTGGCTGGTTCCCCCCTAAATCGGTTAACTATATCCCAGATATCTTTAGAGTTAGTTCTATGGTTGATTTTAGAGATGAATTTTTGCCAGCAATTAATTTTTGCCTTTTTAATTATATCTTTTGTTTCATTTCGTATTAGTTTATAAATTTCATATGCTTCCGGGCCCTTGTTTTTGGCATAATTTTTCCTAGCGTTCTCTCTTTTCTTTATGCTTATTTTGCATTGGTCTGTCCACCATGGGCATATTTTCTTAGTAATTTTGTTCTTAGTTTCTTGCTTTGGTATAGTTTTAGAGCATACTTCTGAGAGTTCTGTAATAAATTTTTCATGGTTTCCCTCTAGGTCTAAATTGTCAAGATTAAACTGAAATTTATCGTTGCAGATCTGCCTAAACTGGGTCCAATCAGCTTTGTTTATTCTCCATTTTGCTTGCGTTTTAATGGGTTCATATTCCGCTTTAAAATTTAATTTTATTTCTATTGGGAAGTGGTCACTACCTATTGTGTTATCTACTGTATCAAAAGTTGCCTTATGGGCTAGATCTGCCGATATAAGACACAAATCTATTGCCGAATCTTTATGGCACCCATCCCCTATTCTTGTAACCTGATCATTATTCATTAATACCATGTGATGTTCTTCTAGTTCATCATATAGTAGTTCAGCCTCGTTATCACATCTTAGATCACCCTGTGGATTCCAGGTTGGATGCTTGAGATTGAAATCACCTATCATTATTGTGTTTTTATTTGCATTTTTAAATAGGTTTTGCAGGCTTTCCTCAGTATTGTGTTCCGTTGCTGGTACATAGCAGTTAATGATTCTTATATTACGTTTGGACCCAAAAACAGTTATCCCATTGACTTCCATTTTGCCTATGTTTTGTATTTTATATTCTATGAATTTAACCCCATTTCTAACATAGATAGCCACCCCTCCACCCTTTTCCTTACCGGGCCTGCATGTGTTAACCGGTGTTTGGTAACCATTTAATGAAATTTCTTTATTTTTTAGATGTGTTTCTTGTAAACATAAAACATCAGGTTTAGGATTTGCATTGTCTAAAAAGTTCTGCAATTCTGTCTTTTTGGATGCTTCCTGACCACTTAATCCACGTGTGTTCCAAGACATGATAACTAGGCCTTTTTTATTTAAATTCATTTTCTGTTTGGGTCCCTCGTGTTTAACCTAGTTATCTTGGTAAGTTACCTATCTAGCCTATACTACGTTTTTAAATCTAGTATCTCTGTCCCCAATAACGTCCTGGCAGGATGGGACCCCTTATTGGTTGGTGTGCCATTGGTCCCCGGTGTGGTTGGGGCGCCATTGGACCCCACATGGCCTGTCCTTGCCTGAAATAAATTGGCCTATTCTGATACTGATGATTTGGGTTTGATCCCCGGATTTGCCTACTGTTGTTTGGAACAGATTTTGGCCTGTTTAAGGTTTGTTGTAACTGTGGGGCAGGTGTTGATTTTATGGCGTCACCTTCCCCCTCTATTTCATTTATAAGGTTTTCTATTTCTAATTCTGATAGATTTTTTTTAATTTTGGGATTATTTTGCGGAGTGCCGCTTTAACCTTGGCATTAATTAATTCTTCATTTGTTTCATTCTGTGGTCTAGGGGTGTTAACCTGGGGCTTGTGCATGGGTGTGGCCTTTTTTGCTAAAGGTTCAAACCCTGCTGATTTTCTATTATTATTATGCGATTCTTGGATTTTACTATTCTTAAATTCTATGTCCTTGATATAGTTTTGGTATGCAGGACAGCCCTTGTAAGCCGCACTGTGCTGGTTCCCACAGTTTCCACAGTGTTTGTCTTGTTTATTCCTACACATAGTGGCTGTATGGGAACCCGCACAGTGGGGGCACTTGGGTGTATGCTTGTTGCATTTCTTTGTTAAATGGCCATGCATTTGACAGTTATTGCATCGGATCGGGGTCCAGAGAGCAGGTTCTACTAATACGGTTTTCCCTTGTTGCGATTTTATTTCAAGTGGAATGTTTTCTGAATTAAAAGTAACCTTTATTGTGGCAGATGGGATTAGCTTGCCGTTTACTTTGTCAAATCCCCTGTAGGCCCTAGTAATGTTATTGTTTTTAGCATTAAGAAGCTGTTTTAATGCCTCTTCCGTTTGATCTTTGCCTGCATCCATAAGTATGATACCTTTGGATTGTTTGTTTGAGATGGTTGCTTTGTTTTTGTTTGTTTTTACTTTAAAATCATGTTGCGCAAATTTGAAATTGTTTGCGTGGTCCATTTTTGACGGGTTAATTCTAAATTGCGGTAATTGACCTGGTACTTGTGCCAGAGCCTCACAGTATGTGTGGCCCACATGTTTTACGAATTCTGTGATTACAGTCTTCAGTTGGTCCATTGGGAAGGCCCGCTGGATTGTTGTCAGGGTGATGACAATCCATAGGGCGTCTACCACTGTACCAGACTGTTGGTTAGTTTTTGCTTTTGTTTTTGTTTTTGTTTGCCACCCCTTTTCCTTATCGTTGCTCTCTGTCCCCTTCCCCTCGGCAACCACCGTTTCCTGCGTTTGATCGTTCTTATTTGTATCACTAATGGGGCCTCCCTCTATTGAATCGAACCTATTCAGTATTTCTACCAACTGCTGAACTGAGATGTCTACCCCATTCTGCGCTGTTTCTCTATCTTTATCTACTATACTTTCCTCCAAGCTGCTATCTCCTTCCTCTACCTCTACATATTGTGCCTTATTGACTGGGCTACCCATACTTCCTATACTCTCATTGCTGCTATTTATACTTCTATCTCTTTTGGTTCCTATCTTTCCTAAGGTCGTCAGATTTGGCGTACTAGCCATTAGTGGCGCTCTCATGTTGAGTACGTTTTGACCTTTTCCGGCCCTAGTAGGGGTGGCCTTAACCCTCTCACTCTCTACTACTACTACATCCGCGTATGTTGGTTTGTTTATCGCTTCCATTTTATTCTGTTCTATTCTATTCTCTCATGTTAATTTATATATATTCTATTCGGTTCAATTATGTTCTATTCAATTCTATTCTACCTTGTTTATTTTCGAGACTTACTGAGTGGTTTCTATTCTATTCTATTCTATTTAATTTTATTCAATTCTATTCAATTCTATTCAATTCTACCTTTCTTATTTTCGAAAATTACTATATTAGATGGCCTAAATATATTACTATATCTGCTTTCTGATCTATTACGAACTATTACGGTCCCTTTCATCACCAACCTGTGGGACACATCCCACAGGGGCAATCTTGACTGGAAACCGTTATCAACCATAATTGGCCTCACCCACCTAGTGGTAGCAAACCCCTTGCGCGAACAAGATGTGGAATTGCTGCCACAGTACCTCAGACCAGACGCACACGCTATGCCCCAGGTATAGCAACCAACAAACTAAACTCCAACAAATGATCCAACATGTACAAACATACAACACAGAAATAACCGAACAGGCCCCAGTTCGATGACCACAAGTATTAGTATGCTGCAAATGGACACGCTAATCATCCCCAAGATGGCGTGGTACAGGCATACCCCTCATCAAACCCCAGCAAATATGATATGTTAAAAACATAATCATAACACTACAAAACAAGCACGCACCACATATAACACAACGCCAAACAAAGATAGGACCGGAAGGTGTCAATATACGAAATTAGGTTGAATTAACCGCTGTTGTTGACACCGCTTTTAGCACATATTTAGGCATTAAACAGACCTGTTGGCAAGGTCTATATCAGCTTCAAAATTCAAAATTACACCTTTAAAAGTCCAGACTCTATTGTGCCCATCGCGTCAGGTATACCTTGACGTGTTCGTTGGCGGACGGACTATAAACCTTAGAATTACACACACACACACACACACGAACTATCACGACCTTGACCTATACGTTATTCGACCTTGGCGTCTTTGTTCTAATTACTGTCCAGTCGTTTTGACCTACTTTGATTTTGTAATTTCTAAATGGGCGCGGACCGGATTGAAATCACCTATGTTTGGTTTTTTGACGAATTACTGCCTTGTTCTGCGATTTAAATGCTTATTTACTACTTATTCATTAGCTAATAATTATCTAATAATTACTATTAACTGTTACTGTTTTACTACCGGTTTATTAATGATTTTGTTTTTTGTTATAGTATGGTTATTTATATAGATATTATGATTTGATTATGGTGTACTAAGCCTCTCTCGAGTGATTGCTCAAGTTATCTCTGTACATCAAATCATACCATGTATTTTCTTACTTTTACTGGCTTTCTGTATCCTATTTATCTGGTAGTATTTCACTTTTTATAGTCCTATTATGTTTTCACTATTGTTCACTATTCCACTAGATTAAAATCCATAAGTTCGTAAATTCACAAATCGCGATAATTTCACTGTAATCCTAACTGTTTTTATCACTATATTCACTATATTCCTATTTTCACAAGTCCTTTAAAACTTTCCTAATTTTCCTATTTGTCTATTAGTCCAAAGCCCAACACCACTGCTCGTTCTCTTATGAAGCGAAGAGACACGACTGTCTGCACATAAATGAATGTTTTTGAAAAATGACTTGGTGCATGTTTAAAACGAATATCGATCTCAGAGCCAGCTCTGTATTCACACCCAGCTATGCTTTCAAAATGACTCGGTGTATGTTTAATACGAATATCGATCTCAGAGCCAGCTCTGTATTCAAACGTAGCTATGTATTGGAAATGTCTTGATGTATGCTTAAAACGAATATCCATCTCAGGGCCAGCTCTGTATTCAAACCAAGTTCACTGAATGTCTTGGTTTACGTTTGCAACGAATATCTATCTCAGATCCAGAACTGTATTCAAATCCAGTTATGCATTCAAAATGGCTTAGTTTGCGTTTCAAACGAATATCTATATCAGAGTCAGCTCTGTATTCAAACACAGCCCTGTATTCAAAATGACTTGGTGCATGTTTGAAACGAAAATCGATCTCAGAGCCAGCCGTGTATTCACACCCAGATCTGCATTCAAAATGACTCGGTATATTTTATAACGGATATAGATCTCAGAGCCAGCTGTGCATTCGAGCCCAGCTCTTCATTTAAAATGACTCGGTGTATGTTTAAAACGAATATCGATCTCAAAGCTAGCTCGAAATTCAAACCCATCTCCGTATTGAAAATGCCTTTTTGTAGGTTTAAAACGAATATCGATCTCAGAGCCAGCATCTGTCAATCCCATTTCCGTCTCAAACTTCAAATCTCCTGTGTCCTGATTCATCTTTCGAGACGGAAATGGGATTGACCTACTTACCATCTTTGCAGTCATCCCATTGGTCGAAATCATCAATTTCTACAATTAATCTTCGAGAAATGAATCTTCTACAGACTATCTACGTTGGATTTCTTCACTATCAACTCTACTGCTGCAGCTCTACTGTAAACTTCTTTGGACGAGGGATGTGACATTTACTACTAGACCGGCCTCCATTGCATAATCGTCTTTTGAAAAGCTCGCGAAAAGGCATAGTGCCATAGGGCGAGGGTAAAGAAAAACTTACCATACTATACATATTCAAAAACATAAGGAATAAGGAATTAGAATAAGCATTTAGGATAATGATATAGAAAGGAGTTAATGTCAGTTAATAAGGAGTGCATAGTCAATGTTTGGATCTACCAAGCAGATTGGAATTATCCGTCAGATTATTGTAACCCGTTTAAATATTTTAAATATATGTTTGGGACAACTTTACCATCAACTTGTGCAACAGTGAATACATTTTGGACTTCTTATTTAAGTGGACATTACCGCTGTAAAAACGGTTCATAGTGGCTATTCATAGGATTGGTTCACCTTGTGTGTTCTTATTCGAACTGTGTTCCCAGTAAGGTAGTCTTGAAATTCAATGCATTAACATCTTTCTGTTAATATCGGCAGATTATTTTGAATAGTGTTATTTTGACATGACTACTTTTACATTTGTTATCAATATATATTTACATATTGATATGTGTGTCACCTTTGGTGTACATTCGGACTGGTTTCCCGTAATGTAGTTTAACTACCATTACATAGGCTATCAATATAAACTATGTTTTAAGTATTATATGTGTGCTATATTAACATTAATAAATATACATAAACATTCTACGAGACTTCTGTGTGGACAAATTTACAATTCCTCTACAACTACAAGTATCTGTTTAACTGAGCTTCAATTCCCCAACACAACAACGACTCGTCACACGGCCCACGGCCCACATCGACGGCATAATAATAGTATGTGTATGCGTGATTTAGCCTAAGACAGCAGCACTTTACGTAGGTTTACAATCATGCTATCCAAAAACTAGATTTGAACTAAGTATGACTAAGTAAGAATTCATTCTTTTAAAACTATATGCCCGAAAATATGTGTAAGTAATCTAGCCCAGCAGACGACATACAAGCTGATCCACTGTACGTCCAACATTGATGTTTTGCTGTATTATATATAGATAGTTTATTTCATACAAAAGGCCATAGGCCCATGAGTACACAAATGCTTATTTAACAATATACAAAATATCAATAGGTGGTGATACAGTATACATAGTAACTATTATCAAGTGATTAAGCATGGTTCAACTGAAGTATACTTGTTATAGCAATGAAGTATTCATATACTCCTATCAAATGTAGGTATATACATAGAACTATGAACTAAATATGATTTTAGAATTTGAGCTGACGATGAGAATCTTATGTATTATTATACAATAATTCATTACGTATTTTAAAACTTTCAAAAACATACATGGCAAGGTTTCTTTCTATGCGTACATTGTTATCGTTCATGAGTTCAGTAAACTTCAGAATATTAGGATGCTTCCAGTAGTATGGTTTGATATATTTTAAACGCAGTTCTTTGTACATTGTGCATTCAAACAAGAAATGGAATTCATCCTCGAGTTACTCGTAATCTGCTTAAAGCACATCTGAATTTTCTTAAATTTACATTTTCTAAATACGGTTGAAAGCGAAATTCTGAAAACAATACGTATGTCCTAGCACGGGTTGAGTTCGCTAATTCTTCATTCCAACTTTGAATAAATGTATCCTTTAATCGTTGTTTAAAAATTGACATAAAACCTATTTTATTTCCAACGCCATGGAATAACCAGACATGATTAAAACCAAGTTTATCAAAAATATATTTAACTTGACTTGCCCAATTTTGTTTATTAGGATATTTTGCCATATCATCTAACATCATATTATACACAATGGTTATGTACTTTGTATCATTGCTCCCAACAATCTTAAACCAAAAGTTTATAATTCTATGAATTCTATAATTAATGAGTGACTGTCTTCCTAGTTCTCCATAAATAAAGTTATTCTGCGTCTGTATTTTTACACCCAATAAATTTTTACAAAATGATAAATGTGTTCTCTCTATTTCATCTGCTTTCGCAAACCCCCATACCTCACATCCATAGTTCAATATAGGCAATATCAATTTATCAAATAGACTCAACATGTGAGATACTGACAAATTTGTAAATTTATAAGTATATTTCTTTAACTGGAATATGGCTTTTAAGGCTTGCCCACTTAGAGTGTTAAATGTTTTTACAAACGACCCTCCGGTAGAAAACACAACACCTAGATAAACAAATGTATTAACAATATCAATAGCAACTTCACCATACTTAAAATTTAAACCCCTTGGCAAACGGCCTCCTTTTCTAAAAATCATGACCTTCGTTTTATTTATTACAATATTCATAAAGCAAATCCAAACCCTGCTGTAAGCCTTTTTCCGTTTCAAACATGATAATATCATCCGCGTACAATAATAAAAATATTTTCAACATTCCAGTGTCAATGCCATTATACCCATTTAAAGCAAAATGTTCTTCCAAGTCGTTAATATACATCGAAAATAAAAATGGCGAAATACTCTCTCCTTGACGTACCCCTAAATAGCATGTAAATGCATCTCCTAGTTGGTTTTCATACTTAACTCTTGATTTTACATTTTCATACATAGCTTTAACAATATCAATCATTTTCCCTCTGACGCCATATTTCAATAATTTGTACCATAATATATCTCTAACAACATAGTCAAAAGCCTTAGTAAAGTCAACAAAAACCGAATATAGTTTTTGATTTTCACAAATAATATGATTTATCAGCCCATGCAATACAAAAATATTATCAATAGTTCCCATATTTTTGCGAAAACCAGCCTGTGCTTCAATATATACGTTATATTTTTCGGCCCACTCATTTAATCTAGTATTTAGAATTCTTGTAAATAATTTACCCAGCGTACTTAGTAATGTTATTCCTCTATAATTTTCAACTGTATTTATATCACCCTTTTTATGCAGTGGGACTATGTAGCCCTCGGACCAATTTTCCGGGAAATACCCATATGAAAACAATAAGTTAAATAATTTATGTAAATAAGGTATTAATGTGTCCATGCCGTATTAAAAAAATTCATTCAATAACAGATCTGGCCCACCACTGCGACCAGTGCGTATCTGTGTGCATGCTTTGATAATTTCTGGAAGAGAAATTTCAATATTTAATTCTTCAAACATAATATGTAATTCGCCTTGAATATATTTGTCATTAAAATATAACACATCTTCATCAGGTTGAAAAAATACACTCTCGGGGTCATTTATAGCTTTAAAATATTCCGAGAACTTTGTGGCACTCAATGTAGTAGACTTTTTTTCGGTACATATATTTTTCAACATCCTCCAATACTCTTTCGCATTATCTAAACGAGCACGTTCCAATTTATTTGTTTGCTTTTTATCATAATTATATTTTTTGTTGCGTATAAGCTGCTTATACTCACTTCTACTTTTCGCCATATTACTCCTACTTTCATCATTTTTGTTTTGCCTATACATATTTAAATTTTCATAAAACTCATTTTGTTTTTCAGTGCATGAAGAATCATACCATGCTTTATTCTTCTTTTCAAAACATGAGCCATTTTCATTTGATTGTTTACCTGTCTCTTTTCTGAATAATGGATTACAAATGTCTCCGAGTGTAGTATTAAATTCCGTTATGTTTAAATCGATATCATATGTGTTATCTATAAGAGATAAATTTTCTATTAAAACATTTAATCTCTCCCTTATATGTGTACTACCTAACGATTCCTTATACTGATCCTTTTTACTATCTTCCCATTTATATTTATAATCCACATCAGGTATTTTCTGAAGTATCTCAACATCAGTTTCGTCTGCCTTTGAATTACCTAAACTAATTGCAAAATTCAATATACAGTGGTCCGATAAAATATTTGGATCATCAATATAAAAACTGCTAAAATAGTTCATTAAGTTATGCCTACACAGCACATAGTCAACAACACTGCTTCCATTCTGCTTAACACATGTAAATTTCCCTACCCCTTTATCTTGACCAACCCTCCCATTCATAATTCTTAAGCCAGTCTGTTTACAAAAATTTAAAAGCTGAATTCCATATTCATTTACAACACTATCTTGAGATATTCTAGGTAAAGGTATATCTTCTATATAATCATTAGGTAAAAAATCTAACGTTTGCAAATATTCATTTTCTACATAATCCGTACGGTTGGCAACCCGCGCATTCCAGTCACCAGACAACAGAAAATTACATTTCCCACCTGTTAAATTTTCAAAGTAAAATATGTCCTCAGTGAGGAGATCAAAAATATTATGCTCAATAAACGCTTCACGGCTAGAATTAGAAGGTACATTATACAACACACATATATACAAATCGTCATCTAATTCAAATAAATGACCACTCATTCGTATCCATATGATACAATCGTCTACAGTTTTTAATAATAAACTATCGGTAACGTATTTATTTCTGATATAAATCAATAGACCGCCACTGTCTCGTTTAGCATTTTTTGATTTAATAGTTCTATTTAATATAAATGGTGTGAAACCTTCCACTTCGTAGTCACTACTTTTATTTAACCAGGTTTCAGTTAATAAAATAACATCTTTCGTTTTAAATAACTGTTTAAATTCACAAGATAGTAATTTATTAAATCGTCTGCCTATCAGTCCCTGTGTATTCAGTAATGCGAATTTAATACACATGTTCTCCTCTGCTGATTCTAGAGATGAGTATCTGCACAGCTTTCACCTCTGACCCCGCCTAATTCACTCGTGTCACCCGAAACTCGCGGCTCATCCGATTGGCTGTTTGGTTCACTTAATGAATGACCGCTTTCTCCAGCACGGGCTGCACTAGCAAGTAATCTATTTTTAGCCAGCGACCTACTCCGTGAACGTGTTGCTAATAGATTCATTAAAGGAATACTGTTTGATTTTGGATTTGCATTTTGTGAACGTTTTATGGGTTTAAATTTCCTTGGGGACGCAGTTGGGGTTTGTGCTCCAATAAGTATCTTTACACTTGTTTCCTCATCATCCGTCTGCATGTCCGACTAGCTCTGTGTATCGGTACATACACTTGTTCCACTGAGTTTGTTTACTTTGGATGTGTCAATAAACTCGTTGGAGTGGGTGTGTCCATCTGACAGAGATGCAGTAGTATGTGTGTTGATCGGCGATCGAGGTTTACTAGTTGGTATAGAACTAGCCAACCCGCTTGTACTGGCGGCTTGCGCGGTAACTTCAGAATATGTGCTACGGGTTAAAGTACCTGATCGGTCGGTCGGTTGTGTTTGGTAGCTGGCAGATTGAAACACGTGTATTTGTGGTATTGCATCATTTTCGATCTGCAAATCGAATCCGTCGATCCGACTTTCTCTCAAAGCCTCGTACCACGATGGAAATTTATCACACACCAACTTGCCTTCAATATACAGTTTGGCTGGGTATCGTACCTGTACCTTCTGTCGGTTCTGTCGGGCATCAACAGCCTGTTTAGATTTATACAGCGCCTTACGAGCATCGGCAATTTCCCGGGGGTAGTCTCTATCAACACTAAATCGTGAACCCTTTAATGTGTAAGCCTTGCTCAAAACATAGTCAATATCGCCATAATCACGAAAACGTAAAATTATAGGTCTTTTTGGGTCTTGTCTGTGGTGTGTTTGTACCGATCCAAGTCGGTGTGTCCTGTCTATATACATGCAAGATGTATCGACTTGCATTTCATTGGACAGAAAATCGCGTATCACCTGCCTGTCATCTTTTCTGAGATTTTCACAAATTCCCCAAAATATTAAGTTATTTCGCCTACTTCGTGCCTCGATGTCTATAGACCTATACGCAAGCATCTTCATTTTTGTCGATTGAATGTTCATAAAACGTTCCATGTGTTCTACCTTTTTATTTGTAGCAACAATACCAGAAAATACATGTTTCATTTCTATCAGCACACGGTCTTGTTTATCTTCTAGTGAAATCAACTTACTGCAATTATCATTCAACTTCATGAACAGTGCATTTAGTTTATCATCATTTGATAGCTGTGCAAATGAATCACAATCAACACTACCTGTGTTTTTCCGTTTTCTCTTAGTGTTGTTTACGTCTTGCCACTGACCGGTACCCCTCCCACTGTCCGTCTCAAATCGATTTTGCACAGGTAGAGAAAAAAAAGATTTCTACCTTCATCTTCATCTGAATTAATTTCATAGATTCTATTGTTCTCACTTGTACCCGTATTGGTATCACTGTCATAATTTGCCATTGTAGTTATATTATAACGCGAGTACACCTGAATATATTTGAATTTTCTTCCCTCGAAATTTTACCTGTATCGACCACCATTGATCACGTGATTTATATATGAGACTATGAAATCAATGTTATCTAGCCCAGCAGACGAAACATACAAGCTGATCCACTGTACGTCCAACATTGATGTATTGACCGATTCAGACCCTATCACAAACCCAAGAAATACTCTTTGTAGGCAATTCTATAACTTTACATATGCACTTAAAATATATCGATTTATGATTTCTTAAGACTTTGTGTCGTTAAAACATTGATGCTGTACCAGACCCATCCTGATAGTATACATCCTTTTGACATTATATTTATGGCTCCCCCACACAAAGTGTGGTAGGGGAGCCATGTTGATTTTGTGCTTTCTGTTTGTCTGTAGGTCTGTCTGTATGTCTGTCTGTGTCACACACGATGTCCGATCAATAACTAAAGAATGGTTGGACCTAGGGTCCTCAAACTTGGAAAGATGGGGTGTGTGTGTGTGTGTAGTTCTAAGGTTTATAGTCCGTCCGCCAACGAACACGTCAAGGTATACCTGACGCGATGGGCACAATAGAGTCTGGACTACTTGGAAAGATGGTTGGTCATGACCAGTAAATGATCCCTATTGATTTTGGGGTCACTAGGTCAAAGATCAAAGTCGCGATGACATTGACTACCAAAACGATGTCCGGTCAATAACTACACAATGGTTGAACCTAGGGTCCTCAAACTTGAAAGGATAGTTGGTCATGACCAGTAGATGAACTCTATTGATTTTGGGGTTACTAGGTCAAAGGTTAAGGTCGCGGTGACCTTCACTATCAAAACGATGTCCAATCAGTAACTAGACAATGGTTGGACTTAGGGTCCTCAAACTTGGAAGGATGGTTGGTCATGACCAGTAGATGACCGCTATTGATTTTGGGGTCACTAGGTCAGAAGAAATATAAAAAGATCGGACAGGGAAAGTAGCATTCAAGGAGGACAGTCAACCACAAAACACAGAAACAAACAAGGAAACAGACAATCAAGAAGGCAAAAGTATTAATAAAAGTAAACGACATCACAACACAAAAGGGTTGACAATAGGGCTACCGCCTTGGAACGGTCGGTGGCAAAGTAGGCCACTGGGGGTTTAAACCGGTTCTAGGGTGCACCAAACCTCACACTTACCCTACTGTCATCCCATTAAAACAGGACAGTGTAAATAAATAAATCCCCGCCATGATCTAATCTCTAACCAACAAGGCAGCATCAATAGGCAATGTAAGTAAAACACAAATATGCTCGTGTAAATATAATACAAAAAAACAATAGCCTAGAAAGCCACAATGAAGGTACTCAATGACTTGGCAGAAGCCAGAGCAGTAAGAGAATACACCATTAAGGGCACGACAAGAAAGACAATGGACAAACATCAATCGCCACCGTCCCAATGGGCTTTAGGTAGGCGTCATCATAGGGTCCACAGCCTGTCCGGTCATCGTACAATTAAAGAGGAAAGCATAGTGGCGAACTGTAAAAGGGTCCACCACCAAGCATGCAGTACGTTGCAGAATGATAGGGTCATAACCTCTTTTGATAAACTTTTTAACAAGTTTAACAAAGATAGTATGAAAGTGATCATGACCAAGAATCTTACGAAGTTTATAAATCACATCACCATAGAAGTCAGGTTGTGATAGTCGTCAAGGTCGCGGTGACCTTGACTAGCAAAACGATGTCCGATCAATAACTATACAATGGTTAGACCTAGGGTCCTCAAACTTGGAAGGATGGTTGGTCATGACCAGTAGATGACCCCTGTTGATTTTGGGGTCACTAGGTCAAAGGTCAAGGTCGCGGTGACATTGACTATCAAAACGATCCCCGATCAATAACTAGACAATATCCGATCAATAACTGGAGAATGGTTGGACCTAGGGTCCTCAATCTTGGAAGGATGGTTGGTCATGACAAGTAGATATTAGGCCAAACAAAATAATATGTGTGGTTTAGGTAACACTGGCAAAAAAAATAGGGTAGGTATTTTTTTTCTTTTTTTTTCTCTGTAATGAATTCAATTCTGATAATGAATTTAATATGTTAAATTACTATACCTTGAGTTCGATTTGTTTGGCAATATCAACAATTTTATTTTTTTTATTATTTTTTTATTTTAATTTTTTTTTAATTTTTTTTTAATTTTTAATTTTTTTTTAATATTTTTTTTTATTTTTATTTTTTTTAATTTTTGCATGAAAAGTTTTAGGGTCGGCCCCTTAAAATAGGGTCGGTCTGTTTACCCGAACCACACATATTTTTTTATGTGGCCTTACTGATACAGATAGTAGATACAGTCACAGGGATATTGCATATCAAAACGATCTCAGATCAATAGAGAACGGTTGGACCTATAGTCGTCAATTATGTCTGTTTGGGCGAGTGGGGGAGCCATACGTTTTGTCCCATGGATAATAACAATTTCTAGTTTTGAAATTATATATCAGATGAGGACATAAGATGTGTTTCAATAACGTTTTAAATTAACTTAATGATTTTGAAAGCCGTATTTCATGAGGAAGTTTATTCCATTCCTGTGGACCGCATATTGTATTGTGTTTCGAATGCAAAGCAAAACCTATATCTCTTATTTCTAGCACGTAAGTATAGTGTATATATTTCTAGCACGTAAGTACAGTGTATATATATTCGAAAGAAAGTAAATATCAAAGAACAGTACGATTTGTGGTTAGTTACTGTTTGTTAACTTAGTACGTTACTTGCGTATTTTATCTTGCTTTGCATTGGAATTAAGTAAAACGAGAGGCCCAAGAGGGCCTGTATCGCTCTACGGGCTATATGGTATCCATATTGGGGTGGGGTGGGGCGTTAG
>JAWPHD010025203.1:0-16982 GCA_037043455.1 Cyrtodaria siliqua | reverse complement strand
AAAATCCCTATTGTCATGTGTTCTCGGATTTTGACCTTGTTTTTTTTTTTTTTGTTGATAGAAAAAATGGTTTTTCAGCACTGCAGATATTATTTGATTTCAGTATCATATGCAAGTTTCACCAAATATGATCATGCATGTCTTCTAAGTGATGTAGACTGAACATTATAAATGTGTGAATTGTTCTTGAACTGTTTGTATTGTTTCATTGAAATTTTCACTGAAATTTTTGGTGAAAATTTCACTGAGATTTCACTGTTATTTTTGACAAATTCAAGGACATTTCACTGAAAACACACTTTTTAATTTGCCCAATTCTTTTCAGTGAAATTTCACCGAAATATTAGTGAAATTTTCATCGAAATTTTTAGTGAAAATTCACCGAGATTTCACTTTTTATTTTGCCTAATTATTTTCAGTAAAATTTTCACCGAAAATTTTCATTGACATTTTTACAAAATATTTTCATTAAAAATTTCACCAATATTTTCACTGTGATTTTTGCCCAATTATTTCAGTGAAATATAACTGTTTATTTCGCTGAAATTTTCAGTAAAAAATTCAGTGTATATTTTTCACTAGGGATGGCTCCTTTTACACTTAGAAAAACTTGTATGTAAGCTTGGTTAAAGTTTGTATGTAAGTTTTGTATCTTCCAAACCACTTTACATGATGAGCTGAAAACTTCACACATGTATTCAGCTTCTCATGAGATGACACCACAGTCCACGTGGACGTAACACCTGCTTTTATTTTGACAAAATTGTGGCCCATTTTCTTACTTATCATAATAGATTAAAAACTTCACATATGCATTGGTCCATCATAAACACAACATGGACAGAGCCAGGTTTCTATAACTCTTTCATCTTTTTTAAACACAAGTATGGCTCCTTTTTGCACTTATGAAATTTAGTTAAAGTTTGTATATAAAATTTGTATTGCGCAAGGTACTTTACATAATGTATTAAAAACTTTACACTTGCATTCAGCATTATTAGACAGAGCCAGGTTTCTATGACTCTTGCTTTTTATTTTTTACAAAAATTATGGCCTCTTTTATTCGTTTTAAAAAGTTGGTTAAAGTTTTGTATGTAAGCTTACATCTCCAAAAACTACTTAAAATACATACCGGTAATGGAGTGAAAACTTCACACATGTATTTTGGCATCTTGTGTAAACCCATGTCCTTTATTATAACAAAAATTATGGCCCCTTTTTATACTAAGAAAATCTTAGTTAAAGCTTGTATGTAATTGATGGAAACCTTGTTTTATCAATTGTAATTTCACCAAAGTCGAGCGTCTGCACTGTTGGCGGTGCTCTTGTTATTTTCATACGTTAAACCAGCTGTAATGATTATATTTGCATTGCTGCAATTTTTATTAAAGCCTTTTATTATATAAACAGTCTGATGAAGCAGTTTCTTAGGCCAAGGATTTTTGGCCTATTTTTTCGGAAAAATAATTCCGTGATTACTCTTCAAGTTTAGCAAAAATTAGGATTTTTACTCCTCGATTTAGTTAAAAATTTAACGAGTAATCATTCCTGGTGTCTAAAATAATTATCTGGGGCTCTGTGACAATATAAGTTGGGACCTTACACTAAAAGTTGGATTTTAAAGAAATACTGGATTTTAGTTTTATCTGTTATTTGTAAATAAAATGTTTTTCATTTTTATTGTTTTGAAAAACATTCGTTTGATTATATTTTAAAAAAAAGTATTGTTTGCTGATTTTTGCACTTCCTTTTCTTTTTACATTTTTACCCATAACACTTCAACCCCAGTAACGTTTTGGACATCGTGGGTACATCCCTTTAAGAAAGAAAAAAGTTTTTATATTCAAGGTAAGAATGTTGAACTGTTTTTTTATTTTTGCTTTTTTTTCAGGAAAAATCTCCTGACTTCAGATCTGAATAGGAAAGTGATTGAGCATGTAAAAAAAAGGTGGTTGGAAGAAGTATGATAAATTTAAGCAGTGCTTGTTAAAAAACAATGCAAGAAACACCTGCTTAAGGATTTGCAAAAAACAAGAGGGACATTGAGCTAGGTACACCGCTGATGATATATATATATATATATCTTTGAAGTTTATCAAGCATTTAAAATATAATGTAATATATCATGACTATAACATTATAAAAATGTTTTTGAATCCGATGAAGAAACGATGTTTTTCTGAATATTATGACCTATACCAAATAGTCATCATGTCTTTTTTCTGTTTTGTCCCACATGTCTGAATATAGGCCCCCATTCCCAAAAACATGCAGAATTTCCACTTTGTCGAAGTTTACCCCTGAAAATTTTTCTTTCACAAATACCCATAATTTTCCCCCCAATTAGGTTTAATAAAGCGCCTTCCCCCAAATATCTGAAAAAAATCAGCAGGATAACATAGGGCATAATAGACAGGTAACTGAAATCCAGTTTTCTTGTACGAGACCTATAAAATAATTATTATTTTTTTAGCTTTTTAGCTTTGAACCTTTTTTGTGAATAATGCTAAGATTTGACTTTACAAATTCCATGTATGACAAAAACATGAAGAAACTAACATTTTTTAGCTATACTGGCAAAATTAGCTATTTAAGGGACATTTCCTACAGTTGATTATGCCCATTTCTTTCGGGGATACCTTTTCTAAGAGCGTCCTACGTACACATATAAACATACTTTGGCTGTAAAATCGTAAGTACAGGGGGGCCGGGATGGACATACAAATCCCATCACACAACACACAGCTTAGGCATACGTACAGGTAGAGACGATGTCAAGTAAATGTAGATAGTATATAGATACTAGATATTTAAGGACAATATAGCGAAATACTATAATATGTACTGAGTGCAGGTTCATCTACGGGGGTGGTGGCCCCCCATCCCCTGGAACCGATATGCAGCACATAACTTATAAGCAAACGGTTAAATATAGGTAATATAGATAACCAGAGATGGTTAGGTCAATTCGTCCTATTATTAAGACCTAGCAAGTTGCAAACATTGGTTGACTCTTGATACCGGGCTCCATCTGCATGGATAGTATCTGTGGTACAGTGATAACGGATGGGCACAGTGATATCCTTCTCAGGTGCCCCTCTCCCCCTCTCCCCCACCCACACCTCATGGTCCTGCAGTTTGAGTGAATACTTTGGGGTCCATGTCAGCAAATTTGAGTATGGGCCCGAATACTCGCTTAATATTATGATAGGACAAGCCATGTCTGGGTTCTCACATTATTAGTAAAATTAGCACAGGTATAGGTATATACTGGCATGGATGTATATTTGCATAATAGCCGCGCTGTGCACCCGCCCTCATCTCATAACAAAGAATGTCGGGGATAAGACATGACTAGACACAACTACATCAACGCACCGGCACATGGTGTGTGTGAAGGTTGAATGCTGAGCAGCAACAGGGTAGCCATTACGCCTCATCTACCATGCGACCCTGGTAGGCTTTGCGAGTGTGAGTCTATTACTTTGACCCGAGAGGCAAACAGACGTTTCCCGGATAAATACAATTAATGTACACTGAGGATAAGTAGAAAGCATGTAAAGTAAATATAGGTAGATAAACCCCAAGGATAGAGAAAGTATTATAGGATAAGCAGAGAACTTGTAGAGTGGCTGTCGAGTAGCAATATTACTACATTAATAAGTATAAAGCGGAAACCTGTATAACGTCAGTATATCAACATCACCCTAAGCAACTAGCGTAACACCGGCAAACCAGTAGATAAGCATAGAAACAAAGAAATATAGGAAGGATATGCAACTAGTGTAATAACAGTATATAAATAGATAATTAATTATTAGTCATAAACAGGAACCACAGGGGAACCTCCATAACAAAGGTATGTCAGCATAGAAATTGCAGACTATCAAACAATAAATGGAATTCAATAATCTTGTAATTTCATTTCGATAAGGTTTTTCTAATGACCACTAATAGCGGAAGTATGCTCTTTGCCATTTGTCATTGATGTATATGTATCATTTCTTTAATTTATTACTATTTATCATTTACTTGAGACTCTATATTAGTCTGAAAGAGCTGTAAAATCAGGTAACGTTTTAAACAAGGGAACTTTTGAAAAAACATGTTTCATCACATCATATCACATCATAATTAAATACGCGAACTCGCTAACATGCTACAAGACCGATCTGTCCCTGTGTTTAATGCCTGTTGGTATGTTGGTTTATCGGTAGAAGTTTAGATAGGGAACCTGTCAGTAGCTTTATACAAGCAAACAGGTCTACATATCGAGAAAAATGGCAGAAATCAGTGCAGAAAGTAAACTCATGTTACTGCATATCATCCAAATTGTATCGAATTCTTTTCCATGGATGTTGTAACATTTTCTAAAAGTGTAAAGACGAAGAATTTAGCTTTGAATTGAATATATCAAATTATGCTTTTCGCAACAGGAATGAAGCGTTTCGCTTTGATCAAGTTGACGGTTTTTATTCTTGTTTCAATCTTTGTGTTGGAAAACCCTCAAATTGGAAGTTTGCAAGATTATACTATGTGACGGTAAATCGTTACCTGAATTATTTTCGAAACATGAAATTAGTTTAGTAACATGGAAGATGATGGTAAACAATGACCATGAGATTACATGGAATAAGTGTTTATGATGAAGCAGCATCACCATTTAAGGTGATTGTTTATCAAAAGTTCCCTGACTGTTAAATGTACTTGTATATATGTCCTTGTTCATTTTATATACATAGTCATTACGTGTAAGTGTAACTGTGTAGTGTGTATACTTATGTGAATCCTCCATATTAGTAGGGCTCCTTCGTTAAAAAATTGGGTTAAACACTCTGGGTTAAAAGCATGAAACTTGGAACACTGGTAAAGATTGACAAACTAATTGTGTGGCTATAGGGCCAACCCAAAAAAAATCCAAGATGGCCAACAAATCCAAGATGGCCACCATAATTATTTGATTATTCTTCCCTTTTTTTTTTTTTGGTATGGTCATTTTATCTCAGATGTCCATATTTTAGTGAGTGAGATGAGATTTAAGGTTTCCTAAAATAATAATATTTTGATGTCAAAACTATTATTATGACGATACAATTGAAAATGGCCGCTTCAAACAGCATACATGCCAAATCTCCTGCATTCTCCGGTAGACTACCGGATTTGCCTTTTATCTACCGATCACATGAAAGCCGCTCAAAATCTGCCGGAAATCATTGCCGAGTATGTTTGTCTGCCTCTAATTTGTAATACACAGCATGTGTTTAGCGCGTGTCAACAAATCAGTTCAAAGCTGTTGCTTGTCAAATCGATCAAGGCGGGGTTATGAGCATGCAACCAACCAATGAAATTGCATCTAGCTTCTCGCAGCACATGACGGTATTTATTGAAATAGGCTATGGCCGGGTAAACAATCACGTTTCGCAAATTATCACCTTGTTATGAAAACATGGACATAATAGTAGGTACATCATTGAAGATTAGAGGTGCAAAATAGACAATTAACGCTAACTACACCAATCAACAGGTGGTTGATTGCATCAGCTTGTTTTATTCGAGACGGATTTTACCGAAATCGACATTTTTTGATCAATGCATTCGGTAAATCGTTATAAACGTCTAGTAACAATGCTCCGCAATATTAAAACTGACCCCATCTTTTATAATTGTCTCGCCTTTTAAATGCGACACATAGGCGCCGCTAATGTTGGCAGACTCGACATATTAGACATATATATGGACACACTTGTAAGAATCGTCTCTGAAACCACAAAGCATATATAAGTAGCATACTATTATGATCCTCTACCAAATGTGTGCAAATCGTGCCCGCAGATCAAATCTGGACCAATCCCGGGGGTCACGATTTTAGAAAAATGATTTACAAATATTCTTCTATGAAACTTCATAAGCTAGCGGTCTAATAGTTTGCATGTAACACAAACATATGGTCCTCAAGCGTCCTCCTGTTTTTCCAGGGGTTATTGTTTGACCCGACCCTAAGCTTTGAAATAAAAATGAAACCTTAAACAACTTTCTCCTCAAAAACCACTGAGCAGATTTGAAGATGTTTCTTTATTAACGATTGCCAAAATCTACACTATGAAGTTAGTTCGAATGAAGTCCCGTGGTACCAAATTTGCCCCAAAAATTCTGTATATTGAGTTTTTGCACGTTTTACGTAGATTTGTATAGGGAAAGAACACAAGGCACAGAGGTCTCATATATTGCATGTTACATGAGATTATGTTCCTCTACACAGCTTGTTCAAATGGTGACAATGGCCCCTCCATCTGCGGTTAGAGTTTAACATAGAGTAATTATATAGCAATGTCTTCAAAGAAATATTCGTCTCTGAAATGTATCTATATACTATTAGTTTATATCAGCTTGTACCATTAACTGTTTTTTCTCGTGTTGCTTTGGCGTATGCGAAGTCATTGAGAACTAACTGCATGGTTTTCTATGCTTTTGTTTTATATGCATATATAATTGATCCTTATATTAGACCGGTTGCCAAACCCCGTTTTTAGCCAAGACTTACAATAATCGTCCAAAATGGCTGCCGTGACATTAAAATGACAATATCTTGAGTTCTGTATAAGCTAGGGCAATACCTGTTGTGTCTAAAGATAGGTGTGTGTGGCGAAGGAACCATTGTCTTGCTTCATTTGACTTTTGTATGTGTCATATTTTAAAACATTGATGTAAGACTGCTGAGAGTGCTTCCATCAATGGAAGATGGGCCATAAAAAGTATTACAGGAGAAATTTGGAAATCGTTGAACATGATAAATACAAGAAATATTGGAGTCTCGGTTTGATTGAGACTGTTCATGAACGGTAGTGAAATGTGCTTGCTCTCGTTCACGCCCTCTAGCCCCGGGTTTAGCAGAACTCAATATTTAAAATGCCAGTAGTACATACGTTTGAGCCATCCAGAAGATGGTATGCATATGACGATGAACATGGTGAACATAAAATCCCAAACCAGGAGTTAACCTGAACTGAAAATACTGTTTGCATCGTTGAAAGAAATTGCTGCCGCAATGCCTAAAAAACATATTAGGAATTTAAATTGGCTTCTAACGGAAGTTTCAATTAACAAGGTGTAATCCCACGTCATCTGCTAGGCTTTGACCTGGGCCCGGTTTTATGAAACAACTTAAGACAATTTTGATCGTGAGTTAATTTATTAAATTCTTTACTTTGATTTACAATTCACAAATGAACGCGATTTCGTTTCATTTTCTTATACATGTGATATTTCTTATACTCCAGTCAACAGGTTGAACTAACTGTCGCATTAAATAATGTGTTCCCATATACTCACGTAATACATCCAATAGTGTTTTATACATGTTATTCTAATTCAAACTTGTTCTATATTTCAGCGGCCATGTTGAACAGTGAGTTTTGTTTATTTCTGCTTTATTTTATTGTTTTGGAGCACATTTAGTACTTGAAGTTATTACAGACAGCATTTGTATTAGGTTATTCACAAGTTATACTGTTGTATTCATTTACTCTATTTCCTTTTCTGTACATAGACTATAACTATACGAAACACATGACAGTATAGTTTAATTTGTATTGGTGTAATCATAGATCAAAATAATATTTCTTATATATATTGAGCAAAGGCACGTACACATGCATGGTTAACTGATATTAAGATAGATCAGTAGTATATACAATAGCGGTACCAACACAGGCCATATTTATTTCCATGTCACCTATTCCACGTCATTTATTCCACAAATAAAACCACAAACTTTTTAAAATTAGTATTTGCTTAAACACAGTCAGACGAATTGGCATTGTCAATTTTTCCGCTGAGACGTTTATACTTCTCTGTAGATTAATGTAGCCAGTTTTAATGTTCCAAGTTTTTTATTACTGATTTTATGATTTTAATGTAGTTCATTTTAACAACTGATATCTCAAAAATCAGGAAGCACTACAACTATTGAACTCTTTATTATAACCTTTTCACTTAATCAACGATTGTCTTTTTGTAATCACGTCTAATGCATATACGTTACCCTAACTGGTTTGGTTGTTTAAATCATTTATCTTGTATGTTATATTATTTGTATATTGAATTTCATCAATAGCAACGAGTTGTTCTGTCAAATATCGAGTATAGCTCTTTTCAAGAAAAAGGTTGGGTTTTGTGTGGGGGTAGGGGTGTTTGTAGGGGTTTGTCATATATGTATAAAAAATCAATAAAACAAAAGAAAATAGTAATATGTTAAAAATGCAAATAATTATGTCGGGATTGGGATGTAATGGTGAGTTGGGTGTGGTGTGTGAGTGTGAGGTGTGTTATAATGTGTAAGAATAAATAAACAAAACAACACAAGTAAGGTGTAAAAAAAATAAACACAGACATATGTGAAACAGACACCCATATTGGGTATATGGTAGGAGTGTGGGGATTGTGTAAGTGGTGGTGAAGGGGATGCGTTACAGTATAAGAATAACAATCAATGAAAACACGAAAACACATGTAAAACAAGTCGGGATCGGGGTGGGAGTTAAGGTGGTGGTTATAGACAAAATAAGCGAAACAACACAGAAAACAATAAATAAAGAAAACATGCCGGGTTTATGCAGGGTGTGAGGTTGGTGGGGATGAAGGGTGGGTGTGAGAGTGTTATATGTGTAAGAATAAATAAGCAAAACAACACAAATCGCTGTACGAATAAAGAAATAAAACAACAAGAAATATGTTAAAAAACAAATCGGAATTTACGTTGGGGTGGTGATTGAAGGTGTAAGAATGAATAAACAAAACAACACAGAAATAAGTAAAAACAAACAAAAGACGAATTTCGGAGAAGGGGGTTATAATCCAATACGGAGCGAGGGTGGTATACCTCAATATGATCGAGCTAAGAATAAGAAGAGTACAATGTATGGTCAGTAACATTAGGTTGGATGTTTACCGAAACCAAAACTATTGCGCTATTCAAAGTCTATGTTTAGTCGGGTTCTACGTGTACCCACGGAACCAATCATTGACTTGAGCGTAAATTACTTTTAGGTGATAATGCACACAGCTAGGTTATAATGTTATAATGAATTCTAATCCAAAATTTGGTTGAACTAAAACTAAATGTTTAAGAGAAATATATATATATATAACATCTTACACGAATACCTTTATTGAACATTTTATGGGCCATCGCAACTTTGGTTACATGGAAGCTCAGAATATGAAGACAAATATTACTTATGCAATTTCTAGGTAATACTTATTAGGAAACGCATGCCCAAATTTATCACATGCTAAGGGCTATGCGAATTCGGGCTCCGTGTGAGCCCAGCTGGACATAGGAACTAAAATTACTTATGCAGCCCTTAGGATAATACTATAAGGAAGCTCATTGCCAAATTTGGTTTCGCCTTGTTATGTCTCCACCCTTGGAGACATAACTCCTGCTTTATAATTTGGAAACTGTTAAAAAATACCCTAGAACCATATATACACTTACTGGGCATGCACAAATGGATCAACCCATCCAACCAGGATCGGCCTGGTTTCTATCCCCACAACTGTAGACATAGCCCCTGGGGTCATTTCTTGGAAACTGTTGAAATCCACCCTAGACCAATTATATACATTTACTGGTCATGAACAGACGGATACAACCATCCAACTACATCGGCCCCAGGGTCCAACCCAATTCCTGGCGACATGGCTCTGTGGTCATATCATGGAAACCGTCGAGTTTCCCACCGTTTAACACTATTTACACTTACTGGGAATGAACAGTCGGATCCAATCATCCAACCGGCATCGGCCGGCACCAGTGTCCATCCCCACCTTTGGGGATATGGAACCCGTTGGGAGACCTCTTTATAACCACATTTACACTTACTGGGCATGAACATACGGATACAGCCATCCACACCGTTGGCCCTTGGGTCCATACCTAACTCATGGGGATAAAGTCATAACGTGGAAACCGTTGAGGTCTCCACCCTGTAACCATATATATACCTACTGGGCGTGAACATACAAATGCAACCATCCACCCAGCATCGGCCCTTGGGTCCGCCACCACCCCTGGATAAAAAGCCCCTGTGTCATAACGTGGAACCCGTTGAGATCCCTAATACCCGTTCTAAAAATGTAACATTTAAATTAATGGAACATGTACATCAGAACGGCTGTTACACTGTTAACGTAATGTGAGACCATGCATAGCAAGACTGAAACATGGGGTTCACTGTCTCTGAGGTACATCAGAATGACTGTTGCACTATACAAATGCTATTGTGAGACCATGACTTATGGGATCACTGTCTCTGAGGTACATCGCAATGGCTGTTGCATTGTTAAGACACCAGTGTAAGACTAATGCACGTTATATTATACTTATTCCATCTTAATTCATTTTACGCAGTCACGTTATGCATTGTATGATGCATATTTTACATTTAAACATACCATATGGATAAGATACATACACAGCGATTTCGCATTAATTATGAAATAATAACACTGTATGTAATGTATTTTATAGAATGCTATTTATAATAAAACTGTGTATATTATAATATAAATATATATCTTATTGCAGAGGCACCCTTGTCAAAAAAGGCTACCTAATACGTACGTTTTGCATAGCTAATAAGATTTTAAAAGCTATGTAAAACGTACGTACTAGCTATCGGCTTTGGAACCTGCGTATACGCAGCTTTTGCGCAGATCTACAAAAAAACTAAACAAAAACATTTACAAATAAGCTACGTAATAGATTCGTAAAACGCAGCTTTTACGAAAGTCTATGTAGAACCTTCGTAAAACGCAGCTTTTACGAAGGTGACAATACCGCCAGCTTTTACGCAGACTGTGTAAAAGCTTCGTAAACGCAGCTTTTATGAAGTCTGCAGAATATAAACGCAGCTTTTGCGAAGGTGCCAATACCGCCAGTTTTACCGCAGGTCTACGTAAAAGCTTCGTAAACGCAGCTTTTATGTAGTTCTGTGTAAAAGCTTCGTAAAC
Organism: Cyrtodaria siliqua; assembly: GCA_037043455.1. Lineage (NCBI taxonomy): Eukaryota > Metazoa > Mollusca > Bivalvia > Adapedonta > Hiatellidae > Cyrtodaria > Cyrtodaria siliqua. The sequence continues at coordinate 5,969 of JAWPHD010025203.1, read as the reverse complement.
GCAGCTTTTATGCAGGTCTGCGTAAAAGCCTCGTAAACGCAGCTTTTACGAAGGTCTGCATACACGTTTCGTAAATGCAGCTATTATGACGGTGTGCGTAAAAGCTTCGTCTTTGATATATCACTTTCACTAAAGAGTTCCAATTAAGGCTTCTTGAAAACCAGAGCAGAAAAATACAGAAATAGATGGACGAAACGATGCACCATGCAATAAGCAGTACAGGTCTTTGATCAGTAGTGCTTGGAACTTAAAAAGATGGTGATAAATTACAAGCAATCATTGTTTAAAGCATTATAGTTTATATAGACTAAAATCTAGGTCTCTGTACATTAAAACATTTTATTTCAACAGTGAAAGGTTCAACAATGCATGGAAATAATAGATTAGTCAAACGCAAATAATACATGTGGTTCAGGTTACATTATGTGTGTGTGTGGGGGGGGGGGGGGGGGGGGGGAGGGGGGATTAGGGACGGTAGGTTGGTAAAGACTTTGTTAAAAAAAAAATTGGAGACATATTTTTTAACTGGTAAAACTAGGTTTACCCAGCCTGGACTGCAAGTAGGTCTTGCTTGTTACCTTGTTACTTCCGCTATTATGCTAGTGTTCGTAAATATAACTGATTTTATAATACCGTCAAAATGAAGGTATTTCTCACTACAAATTCTAAATTCGGGGCTGAGGAAGCCACCGTTCCTGCATTGTGATCAATATTGTCTTTACCGGAGTTGCAACGCTATCTTTTGTATTTTCTAGGGAAAAAAATACGGTTGGCTGAAACGGCTAAAACATCTAGGGTCAGTCCGGTAACCGGACCCACACATTATTTTAATTGGCCATAAGTCATTGTTTAGTAGCCTATTAGATGCGAACAAGCATATTGTAAGACTTAGTAAAGTGGAACAAGTAAATGCAGTGAGCCCCAGCTCTTTCAGAAATACTCGTTGTGTCACGCGCGAAATACACGGTTCATCAAACCCAAATGCGATAAATTCCTCCTTTCACCAAGGGCGATGTACCTAAGACGTTTCGTAAGTGCAGGTTTTATATTTCCCGAGTTATCCCACATATGTGCATATGCCGATATGACCTGTAACCTACTGAACCCAAAAGCAATAGAGTTCCTCCTCTAACCAACGACTGATGTTTAATGAGGGTGGGTGTTATACCTCTGGAGTAATCATGGCGACTCTTAATTTAAATGAAGATATGATTTAAGATTTTTGCGCAGTGCACTGCTTCTCATTACCCTCTACTATTATGTGACGTTTAATTCACATTAGTCGTTTTCAAGTTATGCTCCGGACAAAAAAAAATCGACGACTATATGCTCTCCTGTAAAATTGCGGGGAGCATAAAAAACAACTTGTGAATGAGAAAGTTTAAGGCTAATTAACAAACTGCGAAAAATAAGTGAATGCCAATCATGCTGTAATACTTTTGGTTCTAACATGTTGCTCTCATGTAGATGTATGAAGTTTAAAACTATCACATCCGGTCAACTTCCGGTAGGTTGAGATATTCAGTAGGTGAAAATAAAGGGTTTACTCGGACTTTATCCTCAATCTCTATATAAAAAATGAAAATATTAGACCATGATTTAAATTAAATGTATCCATATTGGTGTTTTAAAATCAGACAATGCCAAAAGCAGATACATATATGTACATAAAACATAAAGCTTTTAATATAATTATCACTACAAACTAGTTTTATAAAGGACTAATTTCAGTTGAGCACCAACGATAAACACCGAGTTTATCCCCTACCAGTATGTGGAGGTCTTTTATTTTATTGATGACTGATTGGTAAAATTATTTTGATGATGTCATGTAAAAGTTATGAATAGATGGCTTTTGGTATGGTCAGAGTAATATAATTAATTCCCCCAAAAATAACTTAAATGTAAAATTTATGAGAAATTTGGTCCACCGTCTGATAGGAACCGCCAAAGTAAAAATCAGCTGATATGTAGTAAAAATCTCGGCAAAAATCATACATTTTCAACAATTCATGGACCATAACTCCGACATTATACCTGCGATCTTGCTGGTTATCGAACTTGGCCGAGATATTATTGCCATAAACATAGTCCCCATGTTTCATCATGAGTTGATTATAAATGTAAAAGTAACTGAGCTGAACAGAAAGAAATCATCATTTTTTTTAAAAATCGAAGTGCTATAGCTCTGGCATGATAGATGCAATATGGCTGGTTATTAAATTTGGATGAGATATTATACCCATACACATTGATCCGCAATTTTCATCAAGGTCGGATTATAAATACTAAAATGACTGGTCAGAAACAGAAGTCAGCTTTGAAAATCCAAGGGCCATATCTCTGGCATTATAGGTGCGAACTCGCTGGTTATCGAACTTGACCTTGATATTATGGCCATAAATATTGTCCGAAAGTTTTCATCAAGGTCGGAATCTAAACAACAATATTGGTCAGAAACGAAAATGGCGACGCAACGACGGAAGGAAATGCAAATTCGATAGTCTTCCGACTAGCATTACATAAAGTAGAACTCATATTGATCTACTTTTGGTAGGAATATATTGCTGTAATATAGATGCAAACATTTGTGAAGTTTAATAGCTTTACGGCTCGAGGTGTCCTGAGTAAACCTTAAATGTAAAACAGACTTATGGGACTGCCGGAAAATGGTAACTTACACTATATGCCCGATCCACTTCCGTGTGAGGGCAAATATATACACCATTGAAAAACATAACACTATATGTATACATCTAAACCTCTGTAGGATGACTCTAACCGTCTTAAATCTGTTCACATTTTTCATCTGACTTCATCTGTTGGCAACTAAACTGTTCCCAAGAACATAGAATATAGTATATTTATAAATTAACTCCATCTATGAACAAGATAAAACATCCCAACATACAATAATCTGTAATTATAACAGCACATGTAACTTTTAAAGGACTTATTAATAAATGTACAGACTTATAAATATAATGATTGGTTGTCAATGAAACATGTTTGACTCTTTAAATGTATACCCATTATAACCTGTCGCAATGTAGTCGCCTGACATCAAACTGTCAAAAATGTTCTGTCAATCGTCATATTTCGTGTATGTAAAACTTTTTAAAACTAGAGGTTGTTTTTGAGAAAAACGGATGTCTCACCCAACTGCAAAGATTCGTCAGATGCAACAAGCCATTTAGGAGGAGTAGTGGCGACAACAAATTTAAGTAAGAAAAGGGGTCATAAATCTGTCAAAAATCAGAGAACCGTAATGAAAGCGCAATAGGCATACTAGACATAATACTAATGCTTCCTGTAAAGCTTCGTCACAATCCCCAACAAGCCATTTAGGAGGTGTAGCGGCGACAACAAATTTAAAGTAAAAAATTCAAAGGGCCATAACTCCATCAAAAACAGCGAACAGGAACGAAAGTGTGACAGACTTTCACAACTAAACATCCTTCCAATGCTTCCTGCAAAGTTTCGTCAAAATCCAACAAGCCTTTTAGGAGTAGAGGCGACAACAAATTTAAAGTAAAAAATCAAAGGGACATAACTCCGTCAAAAATCAGCAAATCGGAACGACAGCGCGATATGCACAACTAGACATTATACCGATGCTTTCTGCAAAGTTTCATTAAATTCCAACAAGCCGTTTAGGCGGAGTAGCGGCGACAACATTTGTGACAGACGGACACGAAAAAAAAAATATGTCTCACCCACTTCGTGCGGAGGTGGAGGGGGAGACATAACAATGAAATGTGAGAGAACAAATTAACTTTAAAATGTGACCGTATATCCGTCTTTTAACGTCTCCACTATTTTCTTGCCATTGAACAGCATTTTTAAGACCATTAAACGACTCACATGCTGTCGCACACTTCAAATGCCCGATACAGGTTACCCTATATTTTTCCCAATCAGCATATGTGTTTATATAGCTGTAAATGGAGAATTGGTCTGGAATGTTCATTTCATGTTGGTGCAATATAACCTTTTTGTGTTGGTGCGCCATAAAACCTCAATTTTAACTTCGCGTGTGAAACTTCTGGGAGAAAAATACCTTTGATCTGAAGGCATACCTGTGGCCTACTCCGGGGTCTATGGTTGAGGATGTATTCTGTTCAATCTGTCGAATGGTGAACACCATCATCGCCCTTCAAGTGACCTGACCATAGACAAATTGTGCTCATGTCCAACATCTCCTGAAAACATCAAGCATAGCAATTGCTGAAATTTTATAATGTAACACTTCAATTTCTAAATAAATACTACTTGTTGACAGTGTCGCCTGTGTTTTTCTGAATTGAGAGTCCTCAATTTGCATCAAGACAGGCATAATCAATAACTTGCAAGTTTCATTCAGGTAATACAAGTACAATGTTTATCTTCAAGACAGTTACGTGTGCATGAGTAACAATATGCCATCACCAATCTCGTTTGCAAAACTGTCAACAACGAAAACAAACACACTCTCTTCACTTATTAGCAAATTAAGATATTTAAAAAAGACCATGCTTCTTTGATTATACTTTTGAATAATTGGTCCACATTATTATCCCCCACCGAAGGCGGAGGGATATTAATTTGGCGTTGTCCGTCCATCCTACCGTCCTTCCGTCCGTCCGTCCGGAGCCATATATTCATAACTGCGGGTTGGATTTTCATTACACTTGGTAATAATATTTATCCAGATAGTGGGATGACACGCGGCTATTTTTTTTCGGAATCGCTCCAGTAATGCTAGAGTTATTGCCCTTTACTTGCTAAAAATGCTTAATTCTGTCCGTCCACAGCCATATCGTGATAACCTCTTGTTTCATTTTCATTAAACTTCATTATAATTTTTGTCCTAATAGTGGGGTGCGACGCGCAAATTTATTTCGGAATCGTCTTAGTAACGCCTGAGTTATTGCCCTTTAATTGATAACTGTCTTCTATAATTATTCAGGTCGTGGGTTCAAATCTCACAGAAGGCATATTTTTCACCTTTTTGTTTTAATTATTTCCGTTTTTTCATGAGAAACCTTGGTTCATGGTCAATTGATTTTTTCTCAGAAGAAGCCTTTGTACATGGGTTCATTTTTTCTTTAATGGAAAGCTTAGGGGCTCTTGTTGGATCAGTTAAAACATAGAGTTATCGGGAAAAACTTTAAAAATCTTCTCTGAAACTACAAGAGATAAAGGTTTGTTCAAATGGTGACCCTAGGGTCAAATTTGGCCCCGCCCCAAGGGTCGCAGTTTTACATAGACATATATAGGGGAAAAACTTTAAAAAACTTCTCCTCAGAAACTACAAGAGTCAAAGGTTTAATATTTTGTATTTACACTCAGCTTATGGTCCTCTACCAAGTTTGTTCAAATGGTGACACTGGGGTCAAAGTTGGCTCTGTCCATGGGAGCCCAGGGGTTACAGGAACTAAAATTACTTAAGCAGCCCTTATGATAATGCTATAAGAAAGCTAATGGCCAAATTTGGTTGTGCTGGAGGTAAGAATTGTAAGAGATATAGACTTGTAAACACAGCTTACACGCAAAAATTGATGTGAAATGGGGCACATTTTTATGGGCTATCATAATTTGGGTTCCATGGGAGCCATGGGTTACAAGAACCAAATTGCTTATGCAGCCCTTAAGATAATGCTATAAGGAAGCCCAATGAACAAATTTGGTTGTGCTAGGATAAGACATGTAAGAGATAGACTTGTAAACACAGCTTACACGCAAACCTTGATGTGGGACGCCGACGCCGACGCCGACCCCGGGGTGATTACATAAGCTCTCTTATTCTTCGAATAGTCGAGCTAATAATAAAAAGCAGTATATCAAGCTATGTAAGCAGTAAATCAAGCTTTCGCTTCAACATCACCGGTTATATTCATATGTGCTCCGTATCTTATAAATGCTTAAAGCTACAGAGTCCCTATATCAATCGATTTCTTCTTTGTAGGCGTGTCTTTATTTGTAACTTT
>JAWPHD010025202.1:0-16984 GCA_037043455.1 Cyrtodaria siliqua | reverse complement strand
TCTTACGCATATATATTCAGTTCTTACGCATATATATTCAGTTCTTACACATATATATTCCGTTCGTACGCATATATATTTAGTTCTTACACATATATAATCCGTTCTTACACAAATATTTTCAGTTCTTACACATATATATTCCGTTCTTACGCATATATATTCCATTCTAACGCATATATATTCAGTTCTTACGCATATATATTCAGTTCTTACGCATATATATTCAGTTCTTAGACATATATATTCAGTTCTTACGCATATATATTCCGTTCTTACGCATATATATTTAGTTCTTACACATATATATTCAGTTCTTACACAAATATATTCCGTTCTTACACATATATATTCCGTTCTTACGCATATATATTCAGTTCTTACACATATATATTCAGTTCTTACACAAATGTATTCAGTTCTTACACATATATATTCCGTTCTTACGCATATATATTCCGTTCTAACGCATATATATTCAGTTCTTACGCATATATATTCAGTTCTTACACATATATATTTAGCTCTTACACATATATATTCAGTTCTTACACATATATATATTGAGTTCTTATTCATATATATTCCGTTCTAACACATATATATTCAGTACTTACACATATATATTCAGTTCTTACACATATATATTCCGTTCTTACGCATATATATTCAGTTTTTACCCATATATATGCAGTTCTTACACAAATATATTCAGGTCTTACACATATATATTCAGTTCTTACGCATATATTCAGTTCTTACGCATATATTCAGTTCTTACGCATATATATTCAATTCTTACGCATATATGTTCAGTTCTTACACATATATATTCAGTTCTTACACATATATATTCCGTTCTTACGCATATTTATTCAGTTCTTCCGCATATATATTCAGTTCTTACACATATATATTCAGTTCTTACGCATATATGTTCAGTTCTTACGCATATATATTCAGTTCTTACGCATATATGTTCAGTACTTACGCATATATATTCAGTTCTTACACATATATTTTCAGTTCTTACACATATATATTCACTTCTTACACATATATATTCAGTCCTTACACATATATATTCAGTTCTTACACAAATATATTCAGTTCTTACACATATATATTCCGTTCTTACTCATATATATTCAGTTCTTACACATATATATTCAGTTCTTACACAAATATATTCAGTTCTTACACATACATATTCCGTTCTTACGCATATATATTCCGTTCTTACGCATATATATTCCATTCATACGCATATAAATACAGTTCTTACACATATATATTCAGTTCTTACGCATATATTCAGTTCTTACGCATATATTCAGTTCTTACGCATATATATTCAATTCTTACGCATATATGTTCAGTTCTTACACATATATTCCGATCTTACGCATATATATTCAGTTCTTACGCATATATATTCAGTTCTTACACATATATATTCCGTTCGTACGCATATATATTTAGTTCTTACACATATATAATCCGTTCTTACACAAATATTTTCAGTTCTTACACATATATATTCCGTTCTTACGCATATATATTCCATTCTAACGCATATATATTCAGTTCTTACGCATATATATTCAGTTCTTACGCATATATATTCAGTTCTTAGACATATATATTCAGTTCTTACGCATATATATTCCGTTCTTACGCATATATATTTAGTTCTTACACATATATATTCAGTTCTTACACAAATATATTCCGTTCTTACACATATATATTCCGTTCTTACGCATATATATTCAGTTCTTACACATATATATTCAGTTCTTACACAAATGTATTCAGTTCTTACACATATATATTCCGTTCTTACGCATATATATTCCGTTCTAACGCATATATATTCAGTTCTTACGCATATATATTCAGTTCTTACACATATATATTTAGCTCTTACACATATATATTCAGTTCTTACACATATATATATTGAGTTCTTATTCATATATATTCCGTTCTAACACATATATATTCAGTACTTACACATATATATTCAGTTCTTACACATATATATTCCGTTCTTACGCATATATATTCAGTTTTTACCCATATATATGCAGTTCTTACACAAATATATTCAGGTCTTACACATATATATTCAGTTCTTACGCATATATTCAGTTCTTACGCATATATTCAGTTCTTACGCATATATATTCAATTCTTACGCATATATGTTCAGTTCTTACACATATATATTCAGTTCTTACACATATATATTCCGTTCTTACGCGTATATATTCAGTTCTTACACATATATAAGCAGTTCTTACACAAATATATTCAGTTCTTACACATATATATTGAGTTTTTAAGCATATATTCAGTTCTTACACATATATTCAGTTCTTACGCATATATATTCAATTCTTACGCATATATGTCCAGTTCTTACACATATATTCCGATCTTACGCATATATATTCAGTTCTTACGCTTATATATTCAGTTCTTACAGATATATATTCAGCTCTTATACATATATATTCAGTTCTTACGCATATATTCAGTTCTTACGCATATATATTCAGTTCTTACGCATATATATTCACTTCTTACGCATATATATTCGGTTCTTACGCATATATATTCTCTTCTTACGCATATATATTCAGTTCTTACGCATATATCTTACACATATATATTCAGTTCTTATGCATATATGTTCAGTTCTTACGCAAATATATTCAGTTCTTACGCATATATATTCAGTTCTTACGCATATACGTTCAGTTCTTACGCATATATATTCAGTTCTTACGCATATATATTCAGTTCTTGCGCATATATATTCAGTTCTTACACACATATATTCAGTTCTTACGCATATATATTCAGATCTTACGCATTTATATTAAGTTCTTACGGATATATATTCAGTTCTTACGCATATATATTCAGTTCTTACGCATATATATTCCATTCTTACGCATATAAATTCAGTTCTTACGCATATATATTCAGTTCTTACACATATATATTCAGTTCTTACACATATATATTCAGTTTTTACGCATATTTATTCAGTTCTTCCGCATATATATTCAGTTCTTACACATATATATTCAGTTCTTACGCATATATGTTCAGTTCTTACGCATATATATTCAGTTCTTACGCATATATGTTCAGTACTTACGCATATATATTCAGTTCTTACAAATATATTTTCAGTTCTTACACATATATATTCACTTCTTACGCATATATATTCAGTTCTTACGCATATATCTTACACATATATAATTCGTTCTTACGCATATATATTCAGTTCTTACGCATATATATTCAGTTCTTACACATATATATTCAGTTCTTACACATATATATTCAGTTCTTACACATATATATTCCGTTCTTACGCATATATATTCAGTTCTTACACATATATATTCAGTTCTTACGCATATATTCAGTTCTTACGCATATATATTTAATTCTTAGGCATATATGTTCAGTTCTTAGACATATATTCCGATCTTACGCATATATATTCAGTTCTTACGCATATATATTCAGTTCTTACACATATATATTCAGTTCTTACACATATATATTCCGTTCTTACGCATATATATTCAGTTCTTACAAATATATATGCAGTTCTTACACAAATATATTCAGTTCTTACACATGTATATTCAGTTTTTAGGCATATATTCAGTTCTTACACATATATATTCCGTTCTTACACATATATATTCAGTTCTAACACATATATATTCAGTCCTTACACATATATATTCAGTTCTTACACAAATATATTCAGTTCTTACACATATATATTCCGTTCTTTCTCATATATATTCAGTTCTTACACATATATATTCAGTTCTTACACAAATATATTCAGTTCTTACACATACATATGCCGTTCTTACGCATATATATTTCGTTCTAACACATATATATATTCAGTTCTTACACATATATATTCCGTTCTTACACATATATATTCAGTTTTTACACATATATATGCAGTTCTTACACAAATATATATAGGTCTTACACATATATATTCAGTTCTTACGCATATATTCAGTTCTTACGCATATATTCAGTTCTTACGCATATATATTCAATTCTTACGCATATATGTTCAGTTCTTACACATATATATTCAGTTCTTACACATATATATCCCGTTATTACGCATATATATTCAGTTCTTACACATATATATGCAGTTCTTACACAAATATATTCAGTTGTTACACATATATATTGAGTTTTTAAGCATATATTCAGTTGTTACACATATATATTACGTTCTTACGCATATATATTCAATTCTTACACATATATATGCAGTTCTTACACAAATATATTCAGTTCTTACGCATATATATTCAGTTTTTACGCATATATTCAGTTCTTACATATATATTCAGTTCTTACGCATATATATTCAATTCTTACGCATACATGTCCAGTTCTTACACATATATTCCGATCTTACGCATATATATTCAGTTCTTCCGCATATATATTCAGTTCTTACACATATATATTTAGCTCTTACACATATATATTCAGTTCTTACACATATATATTCAGTTCTTACACATATATATTCCGTTCTAACACATATATATTCAATTATTACACATATATATTCAGTTCTTAAACATATATATTCCGTTCTTACGCATATATCTTCAGTTCTTACACATATATATGCAGTTCTTACAAAAATATATTCAGTTCTTACACATATATATTCAGTTCTTACGCATATATTCAGTTCTTACGCATATATTCAGTTCTTACGCATATATCGTCAATTCTTACGCATATATGTTCAGTTCTTACACATATATTCCGATCTTACGCATATATTTTCAGTTCTTACGCATATATGTTCAGTTCTTACACATATATATTCCGTTCTTACGCATATATATTTAGTTCTTACACATATATCTTCAGTTCTTACACAAATATATTCAGTTCTTACACATATATATTCCGTTCTTACGCATATATATTCCGTTCTAACGCATATATATTCAGTTCTTACGCATATATATTCAGTTCTTACGCATATATATTCAATTCTTGCACATATATATTCAGTTCTTACGCATATATATTCCGTTCTTATGCATATATATTTAGTTCTTACACATATATATTCAGTTCTTACACAAATATATTCCGTTCTTACACATACATATTCCGTTCTTACGCATTTATATTCAGTTCTTACACATATATATTCAGTTCTTACACAAATATATTCAGTTCTTACACATATATATTCCGTTCTTACGCATATATATTCCGTTCTAACGCATATATATTCAGTTCTTACGCATATATATTCAGTTCTTACACATATCTATTTAGCTCTTACACATATATATTCAGTTCTTACACATATATATATTGAGTTCTTATTCATATATATTCCGTTCTAACACATATATATTCAGTTCTTACACATATATATTCAGTTCTTACACATATATATTCCGTTCTTACGCATATATATTCAGTTTTTACACATATATATGCAGTTCTTACACAAATATATTCAGGTCTTACACATATATATTCAGTTCTTACGCATATATTCAGTTCTTACGCATATATTCAGTTCTTACGCATATATATTCAATTCTTACGCATATATGTTCAGTTCTTACACATATATATTCCGTTCTTACGCATATATATTCAGTTCTTACACATATATATGCAGTTCTTACACATATATATTGAGTTTTTAAGCATATAATCAGTTCTTACACATATATTCAGTTCTTACGCATATATATTCAATTCTTACGCATATATGTCCAGTTCTTACACATATATTCCGATCTTACGCATATATATTCAGTTCTTACGCATATATATTCAGTTCTTACACATATATATTCAGCTCTTACACATATATATTCAGTTCTTACACATATATATTCAGTTCTTACACATATATATTCAGTTCTTACACATATATATTCAGTTCTAACACATATATATTCAGTTCTTACACATATCTATTCAGTTCTTACACATATATATTCCGTTCTTACGCATATATATTCAGTTCTTACACATATATATTTCAGTTCTTACGCATATATTTTCAGTTCTTACGCATATATATTCAGTTCTAACGCATATATATTCCGTTCTTACGGATATATTCAGCTCTTACGGATATATATTCAGTTCTTATACATATATATTCAGTTCTTACGCATATATTTAGTTCTTACGCATATATATTCAGTTCTTACGCATATATATTCAGTTCTTACGCATATATATTCACTTCTTACGCATATATATTCAGTTCTTACGCATATATATTCTCTTCTTACGCATATATATTCAGTTCTTACGCATATATCTTACACATATATATTCAGTTCTTATGCATATATGTTCAGTTCTTACGCATATATATTCAGTTCTTACGCATATATATTCAGTTCTTACGCATATACGTTCAGTTCTTACGCATTTATATTCAGTTCTTACGCATATATATTCAGTTCTTGCGCATATATATTCAGTTCTTACACACATATATTCAGTTCTTACGCATATATATTCAGATCTTACGCATTTCTATTAAGTTCTTCCGGATATATATTCAGTTCTTACACATATATATTCCGTTCTTACGCATATATATTCAGTTCTTACGCATATATATGCAGTTCTTACACAAATATATTCAGTTCTTACACATATATATTCAGTTTTTAGGCATATATTCAGTTCTTACACATATATATTCCGTTCTTACACATATATATTCAGTTCTAACACATATATATGCAGTCCTTACACATATATATTCAGTTCTTACACAAATATATTCAGTTCTTACACATATATATTCCGTTCTTACTCATATATATTCAGTTCTTACACATATATATTCAGTTCTTACACAAATATATTCAGTTCTTACACATACATATTCCGTTCTTACGCATATATATTCCGTTCTAACGCATATATATTCAGTTCTTAGGCATATATATTCAATTCTTACACATATATATTTAGCTCTTACACATATATTTTCAGTTCTTACACATATATATTGAAATCCTATTCATATATATTCCGTTCTAACACATATATATTCAGTTCTTACACATATATATTCAGTTCTTACACATATATATTCCGTTCTTACGCATATATATTCAGTTTTTACACATATATATGCAGTTCTTACACAAATATATTCAGGTCTTACACATATATATTCAGTTCTTACGCATATATTCAGTTCTTACGCATATATTCAGTTCTTACGCATATATATTCAATTCTTACGCATATATGTTCAGTTCTTACACATATATATTCAGTTCTTACACATATATATTCCGTTATTACGCATATATATTCAGTTCTTACACATATATATGCAGTTCTTACACAAATATATTCAGTTGTTACACATATATATTGAGTTTTTAAGCATATATTCAGTTCTTACACATATATATTCCGTTCTTACGCATATATATTCAATTCTAACTCATATATATGCAGTTCTTACACAAATATATTCAGTTCTTACACATATATATTCAGTTTTTACGCATATATTCAGTTCTTACACATATATTCAGTTCTTACGCATATATATTCAATTCTTACGCATATATGTCCAGTTCTTACACATATATTCCGATCTTACGCATATATATTCAGTTCTTCCGCATATATATTCAGTTCTTACACATATATATTTAGCTCTTACACATATATATTCAGTTCTTACACATATATATTCAGTTCTTACACATATATATTCCGTTCTAACACATATATATTCAATTATTACACATATATATTCAGTTCTTAAACATATATATTCCGTTCTTACGCATATATCTTCAGTTCTTACACATATATATGCAGTTCTTACAAAAATATATTCAGTTCTTACACATATATATTCAGTTCTTACGCATATATTCAGTTCTTACGCATATATTCAGTTCTTACGCATATATCTTCAGTTCTTACGCATATATGTTCAGTTCTTACACATATATTCCGATCTTACGCATATATTTTCAGTTCTTACGCATATATGTTCAGTTCTTACACATATATATTCCGTTCTTACGCATATATATTTAGTTCTTACACATATATCTTCAGTTCTTACACAAATATATTCAGTTCTTACACATATATATTCCGTTCTTACGCATATATATTCCGTTCTAACGCATATATATTCAGTTCTTACGCATATATATTCAGTTCTTACGCATATATATTCAATTCTTGCACATATATATTCAGTTCTTACGCATATATATTCCGTTCTTACGCATATATATTTAGTTCTTACACATATATATTCAGTTCTTACACAAACATATTCCGTTCTTACACATATATATTCCGTTCTTACGCATTTATATTCAGTTCTTACACATATATATTCAGTTCTTACACAAATATATTCAGTTCTTACACATATATATTCCGTTCTTACGCATATATATTCCGTTCTAACGCATATATATTCAGTTCTTACGCATATATATTCAGTTCTTACACATATATATTTAGCTCTTACACATATATATTCAGTTCTTACACATATATATATTGAGTTCTTATTCATATATATTCCGTTCTAACACATATATATTCAGTTCTTACACATATATATTCAGTTCTTACACATATATATTCCGTTCTTACGCATATATATTCAGTTTTTACACATATATATGCAGTTCTTACACAAATATATTCAGGTCTTACACATATATATTCAGTTCTTACGCATATATTCAGTTCTTACGCATATATTCAGTTCTTACGCATATATATTCAATTCTTACGCATCTATGTTCAGTTCTTACACATATATTCCGATCTTACGCATATATATTCAGTTCTTACGTATATATATTCAGTTCTTACACATATATATTCAGCTCTTACACATATATATTCAGTTCTTACACATATATATTCAGTTCTTACACATATATATTCAGTTCTTACAAATATATATTCAGTTTTTACACATATATATGCAGTTCTTACACAAATATATTCAGGTCTTACACATATATATTCAGTTCTTACGCATATATTCAGTTCTTACGCATATATTCAGTTCTTACGCATATATATTGAATTCTTACGCATATATGTTCAGTTCTTACACATATATATTCAGTTCTTACACATATATATTCCGTTCTTACGCATATATATTCAGTTCTTACACATATATATGCAGTTCTTACACATATATATTCAGTTCTTACAAATATATATTCAGTTTTTACACATATATATGCAGTTCTTACACAAATATATTCAGGTCTTACACATATATATTCAGTTCTTACGCATATATTCAGTTCTTACGCATATATTCAGTTCTTACGCATATATATTGAATTCTTACGCATATATGTTCAGTTCTTACACATATATATTCAGTTCTTACACATATATATTCCGTTCTTACGCATATATATTCAGTTCTTACGCATATATATTCAGTTCTTACGCATATATATTCAGTTCTTACGCATATACGTTCAGTTCTTACGCATATATATTCAGTTCTTACGCATATATATTCAGTTCTTGCGCATATATCTTCAGTTCTTACACACATATATTCAGTTCTTACGCATATATATTCATCTTACGCATTTCTATTAAGTTCTTACGGATATATATTCAGTTCTTACGCATATATATTCAGTTCTTACGCATCTATATTCTATTCTTACGCATATAAATTCAGTTCTTACGCATATATATTCAGTTCTTACACATATATATTCAGTTCTTACACATATATATTCTGTCCTTACACATATATATTCAGTTCTAACACATATATATTCAGTCCTTACACATATATATTCAGTTCTTACACATATATATTCCGTTCTTACGCATATATATTCAGTTCTTACACATATATATTCCGTTCTAAAACATATATATTCAGTTCTTACACATATATATTCAGTTCTTACAAATATATATTCCGTTCTTACGCATATATATTCAATTCTTACGCATATATGTCCAGTTCTTACACATATATTCCGATCTTACGCATATATATTCAGTTCTTACGCATATATATTCAGTTCTTACACATATATATTCAGTTCTTAAACATATATATTCAGTTCTTACACATATATATTCCGTTCTTACGCATATATATTCAATTCTTACACATATATATGCAGTTCTTACACAAATATATTCAATTCTTACACATATATATTGAGTTTTTAAGCATATATTCAGTTCTTACACATATATTCAGTTCTAACACATATATATTCAGTCCTTACACATATATATTCAGTTCTTACACATATATATTCCGTTCTTACGCATATATATTCAGTTCTTACACATATATATTCCGTTCTAAAACATATATATTCAGTTCTTACACATATATATTCAGTTCTTACAAATATATATTCCGTTCTTACGCATATATATTCAATTCTTACGCATATATGTCCAGTTCTTACACATATATTCCGATCTTACGCATATATATTCAGTTCTTACGCATATATATTCAGTTCTTACACATATATATTCAGTTCTTAAACATATATATTCAGTTCTTACACATATATATTCCGTTCTTACGCATATATATTCAATTCTTACACATATATATGCAGTTCTTACACAAATATATTCAGTTCTTACACATATATATTGAGTTTTAAGCATATATTCAGTTCTTACACATATATTCAGTTCTTACGCATATATATTCAATTCTTACACAAATATATTCAGTTCTTACACATATATATTCAGTTCTTACACATATTTATTCAATTCTTACACATATATATTCAGTTCTTACACATATATATTCGTTTCTTACGCATATATATTCAGTTCTTACGCATATATGTTCAGTTCTTATGCATATATATTCAGATCTTACACACATATATTCAGTACTTACACATATATATCCAGTTCTAACGCATATATATTCAGTTCTTTCGCATATATATTCAGTTCTATCGCATATATATTCCGTTCTAACACATATATATTCAGTTCTTACACATATATATTCAGTTCTTACACATATATATTCCGTTCTTACGCATATATATTCAGTTCTTACACATATATAAGCAGTTTTTACACAAATATATTCAGTTCTGACGGATATATATTCAGTTCTTACGCATATATATTCAGTTCTTACGCATATATATTCCATTCTTACGCATATATATTCAGTTCTTACGCATATATATTCAATTCTTGCACATATATATTCAGTTCTTACTCATATATATTCCGTTCTTACGCATATATATTTAGTTCTTACACATATATATTCAGTTCTTACACAAATATATTCCGTTCTTACACATATATATTCCGTTCTTACGCATTTATATTCAGTTCTTACACATATATATTCAGTTCTTACACAAATATATCCAGTTCTTACACATATATATTCCGTTCTTACGCATATATATTCCGTTCTAACGCATATATATTCAGTTCTTACACATATATATTCAGTTCTTACACATATATATTTAGCTCTTACACATATATATTCAGTTCTTACACATATATATATTGAGTTCTTATTCATATATATTCCGTTCTAACACATATATATTCAGTTCTTACACATATATATTCAGTTCTTACACATATATATTCCGTTCTTACGCATATATATTCAGTTTTTACACATATATATGCAGTTCTTACACAAATATATTCAGGTCTTACACATATATATTCAGTTCTTACGCATATATTCAGTTCTTACGCATATATTCAGTTCTTACGCATATATATTCAATTCTTACGCATATATGTTTAGTTCTTACACATATATATTCCGTTCTTACGCATATATATTCAGTTCTTACACATATATATGCAGTTCTTACACATATATATTGAGTTTTTAAGCATATATTCAGTTCTTACACATATATTCAGTTCTTACGCATATATATTCAATTCTTACACATATATGTCCAGTTCTTACACATATATTCCGATCTTACGCATATATATTCAGTTCTTAAGCATATATATTCAGTTCTTACACATATATATTCAGCTCTTACACATATATATTCAGTTCTTACACATATATATTCAGTTCTTACACATATATATTCAGTTCTTACACATATATATTCAGTTCTAACACATATATATTCAGTTCTTACACATATCTATTCAGTTCTTACACATATATATTCCGTTCTTACGCATATATATTCAGTTCTTACACATATATATTCAGTTCTAACACATATATATTCAGTTCTTACACATATATATTCAGTTCTTACACAAATATATTCCGTTCTTACGCATATATATTCCGTTCTAACACATATATATTCAGTTCTTACACATATATATTCAGTTCTTACACATATATATTCAGTTCTTACACATATATTCCGATCTTACGCATATATATTCAGTTCTTACACACATATATTCCGTTCTAACACATATATATTCAGTTCTTACACATATATATTCAGTTCTTACACATATATATTCAGTTCTTACACATATATATGCAGTTCTTACACAAATATATTCAGTTCTTACACATATATATTCAGTTCTTACACATATATATTCAGTTCTTACACATATATATTCCGTTCTTACGCATATATATTCCATTCTAAAACATATATATTCAATTCTTACACATATATATGCAGTTCTTACACAAATATATTCAGTTCTTACACATATATATTGAGTTTTTAAGCATATATTCAGTTCTTACACATATATTCAGTTCTAACACATATATATTCAGTCCTTACACATATATATTCAGTTCTTACACATATATATTCCGTTCTTACGCATATATATTCAGTTCTTACACATATATATTCCGTTCTAAAACATATATATTCAGTTCTTACACATATATATTCCGTTCTTACAAATATATATTCCGTTCTTACGCATATATATTCAATTCTTACGCATATATGTCCAGTTCTTACACATATATTCCGATCTTACGCATATATATTCAGTTCTTACGCATATATATTCAGTTCTTACACATATATATTCAGTTCTTAAACATATATATTCAGTTCTTACACATATATATTCCGTTCTTACGCATATATATTCAATTCTTACACATATATATGCAGTTCTTACACAAATATATTCAGTTCTTACACATATATATTGAGTTTTAAAGCATATATTCAGTTCTTACACATATATTCAGTTCTTACGCATATATATTCAATTCTTACACAAATATATTCAGTTCTTACACATATATATTCAGTTCTTACACATATTTATTCGATTCTTACAAATATATATTCAGTTCTTACACATATATATTCGTTTCTTACGCATATATATTCAGTTCTTACGCATATATGTTCAGTTCTTATGCATATATATTCAGATCTTACACACATATATTCAGTACTTACACATATATATCCAGTTCTAACGCATATATATTCAGTTCTTTCGCATATATATTCAGTTCTATCGCATATATATTCCGTTCTAACACATATATATTCAGTTCTTACACATATATATTCAGTTCTTACACATATATATTCCGTTCTTACGCATATATATTCAGTTCTTACACATATATATGCAGTTTTTACACAAATATATTCAGTTCTGACGGATATATATTCAGTTCTTACGCATATATATTCAGTTCTTACACATATATATTCCATTCTTACGCATATATATTCAGTTCTTACGCATATATATTCAATTCTTGCACATATATATTCAGTTCTTACTCATATATATTCCGTTCTTACGCATATATATTTAGTTCTTACACATATATATTCAGTTCTTACACAAATATATTCCGTTCTTACACATATATATTCCGTTCTTACGCATTTATATTCAGTTCTTACATATATATATTCAGTTCTTACACAAATATATTCAGTTCTTACACATATATATTCCGTTCTTACGCATATATATTCCGTTCTAACGCATATATATTCAGTTCTTACACATATATATTCAGTTCTTACACATATATATTTAGCTCTTACACATATATATTCAGTTCTTACACATATATATATTGAGTTCTTATTCATATATATTCCGTTCTAACACATATATATTCAGTTCTTACACATATATATTCAGTTCTTACACATATATATTCCGTTCTTACGCATATATATTCAGTTTTTACACATATATATGCAGTTCTTACACAAATATATTCAGGTCTTACACATATATATTCAGTTCTTACGCATATATTCAGTTCTTACGCATATATTCAGTTCTTACGCATATATATTCAATTCCTACGCATATATGTTTAGTTCTTACACATATATATTCCGTTCTTACGCATATATATTCAGTTCTTACACATATATATGCAGTTCTTACACATATATATTGAGTTTTTAAGCATATATTCAGTTCTTACACATATATTCAGTTCTTACGCATATATATTCAATTCTTACACATATATGTCCAGTTCTTACACATATATTCCGATCTTACGCATATATATTCAGTTCTTAAGCATATATATTCAGTTCTTACACATATATATTCAGCTCTTACACATATATATTCAGTTCTTACACATATATATTCAGTTCTTACACATATATATTCAGTTCTTACACATATATATTCAGTTCTAACACATATATATTCAGTTCTTACACATATCTATTCATTTCTTACACATATATATTCCGTTCTTACGCATATATATTCAGTTCTTACACATATATATTCAGTTCTAACTCATATATATTCAGTTCTTACACATATATATTCAGTTCTTACACAAATATATTCCGTTCTTACGCATATATATTCCGTTCTAACACATATATATTCAGTTCTTACACATATATATTCAGTTCTTACACATATATATTCAGTTCTTACACATATATATTCAGTTCTAACACATATATATTCAGTTCTTACACATATCTATTCAGTTCTTACACATATATATTCCGTTCTTACGCATATATATTCAGTTCTTACACATATATATTCAGTTCTAACACATATATATTCAGTTCTTACACATATATATTCAGTTCTTACACAAATATATTCCGTTCTTACGCATATATATTCCGTTCTAACACATATATATTCAGTTCTTACACATATATATTCAGTTCTTACACATATATATTCAGTTCTTACACATATATTCCGATCTTACGCATATATATTCAGTTCTTACACACATATATTCCGTTCTAACACATATATATTCAGTTCTTACACATATATATTCAGTTCTTACACATATATATTCAGTTCTTACACATATATATGCAGTTCTTACACAAATATATTCAGTTCTTACACATATATATTCAGTTCTTACACATATATATTCAGTTCTTACACATATATATTCCGTTCTTACGCATATATATTCCATTCTAAAACATATATATTCAATTCTTACACATATATATGCAGTTCTTACACAAATATATTCAGTTCTTACACATATATATTGAGTTTTTAAGCATATATTCAGTTCTTACACATATATTCAGTTCTAACACATATATATTCAGTCCTTACACATATATATTCAGTTCTTACACATATATATTCCGTTCTTACGCATATATATTCAGTTCTTACACATATATATTCCGTTCTAAAACATATATATTCAGTTCTTACACATATATATTCAGTTCTTACAAATATATATTCCGTTCTTACGCATATATATTCAATTCTTACGCATATATGTCCAGTTCTTACACATATATTCCGATCTTACGCATATATATTCAGTTCTTACGCATATATATTCAGTTCTTACACATATATATTCAGTTCTTAAACATATATATTCAGTTCTTACACATATATATTCCGTTCTTACGCATATATATTCAATTCTTACACATATATATGCAGTTCTTACACAAATATATTCAGTTCTTACACATATATATTGAGTTTTTAAGCATATATTCAGTTCTTACACATATATTCAGTTCTTACGCATATATATTCAATTCTTACACAAATATATTCAGTTCTTACACATATATATTCAGTTCTTACACATATTTATTCAATTCTTACAAATATATATTCAGTTCTTACACATATATATTCGTTTCTTACGCATATATATTCAGTTCTTACGCATATATGTTCAGTTCTTATGCATATATATTCAGATCTTACACACATATATTCAGTACTTACAAATATATATCCAGTTCTAACGCATATATATTCAGTTCTTTCGCATATATATTCAGTTCTATCGCATATATATTCCGTTCTAACACATATATATTCAGTTCTTACACATATATATTCAGTTCTTACACATATATATTCCGTTCTTACGCATATATATTCAGTTCTTACACATATATATGCAGTTTTTACACAAATATATTCAGTTCTGACGGATATATATTCAGTTCTTACGCATATATATTCAGTTCTTACACATATATATTCCATTCTTACGGTTATATATTCAGTTCTTACGCATATATATTCAATTCTTGCACATATATATTCAGTTCTTACTCATATATATTCCGTTCTTACGCATATATATTTAGTTCTTACACATATATATTCAGTTCTTACACAAATATATTCCGTTCTTACACATATATATTCCGTTCTTACGCATTTATATTCAGTTCTTACACATATATATTCAGTTCTTACACAAATATATTCAGTTCTTACACATATATATTCCGTTCTTACGCATATATATTCCGTTCTAACGCATATATATTCAGTTCTTACACATATATATTCAGTTCTTACACATATATATTTAGCTCTTACACATATATATTCAGTTCTTACACATATATATATTGAGTTCTTATTC
>JAWPHD010025201.1:0-16990 GCA_037043455.1 Cyrtodaria siliqua | reverse complement strand
AGCTGATCTTATTTACCATTCAAACATTGTCCCCGAGCTACAGTACACGCTTTAAGGACCTCTTAAAAGTACATTCCTTTTATACAAAATTTACTTCAAACTGTGGTTTTGAAACAACGATGTTTTACTCCTTTTTTGTCAAGTTACACATTAATTTGACTCAATCATAACTATTATGATATAATCTAAATGTATACCACATTAATGTACTTTTAAATTGTATAATTTAACGTGTTAAAGAGTTGTTCTTTTAAGAGGAAAACTGTGCTATATGAGCATTAAGGATCATTATTATACGTGTGGGAAACATCAAATATGCACTAATTTAAGTTTTATAGACGCTTAAAACAGGATAGAGCGAGTTTTGGTCAGATTTTAGTAAGTCTATTTTTCGATGTAAAATAATTAGGAATACGTGGGTGCACGCCTTATTTGTTTGCTGTTTTCTTTTAAAATGAAATAGATCTACAATTATTACAATTATTAATATTGGCTGAGAAATACATTTTCATCCGATATTTATGACGGGTTTTACGTCTTTCGAAATGTTATGCTCGAGAACAATTTGACATTATATTATTGTTTTTTTTCATAAACCATTCCTACTGTTCTGGTGAAGCAATTTACTTGCTTTTTTAATGGAATTGAAACTAAAACGAATGAGCCCTAAACCACTAAAATAATTTACAAGGGCGTTATCCGTTGGTATATAATAATGTTTTGTTGACATAGAAATGGGTGGCACATTTGAATAACAATACACTGTATTGCAGAAACACAATTGTTGTGTTTGATATTTTAACATCCATGTGCAGGCCCGTACCTACAGGGCTACGCATAGCTACGCGCATAACCTGGAGTTTCAATAACCGATTTTGTAATTTTGCCGTTATTTGGCGGGTTAGTTTCTTTAATGAAATGTATTACAAACGAATCAGGCTGTTCACGTTAGGAAATTTAATCAAATTATATAGTATAATTCTGACATTATTTGTTTACATCTGTTAAAAGCATTATTTTGGGTATCAGTACGATTCAAATGGAAATTGGCTGTAATGCAGTATTCAATGTTAGTATCACCTTAAGCTGAAACAATACATACGCAAACAACAGTGTATACCTGATACTTTAAGAAGAACCCTCACACCCCTCGCAAACCCCCATCGCACACACACACTTGGTTGCGTTTCTTAATCCTGTACAAACGACAGTAATAACAGCAGATCTTCCGATATTTGCATTGGCAAAATATTCAGTGATCATTTTTATTATAATGGAATGGTTGCACATCGAAATGGCAATTTTAAAGGTTCTATGTAATGTACTGAAATACATTTGGCTGGATAATTGTCCCCTCTGAAGCTCCTATCGAATCAAATGATACGGCCGAATCATTTATATCTGATTCAAATGTTTCTCAAACAAGTTTAAGAGAACCAGATAACTGAATGTGCCTTTTACAAGCTGAAGGTAAATATGTATGCCAACCATATATTGAGATGGCGATAAAAAATAGTGTAATGTATACCATTTACGAGAAGGTCCACAATTTCAGCTATGGAATCAGGTCGTAGATTTTGAAATACTTTTTTCTGTACTTTGTGCTCTCGTATAGAGAAAAGTATTCAGCTAGGAAAAACGTGTAATTCAGAACTCATCCTCTACGTGTTTGCCCTTGGTCATACTGGACGGCTTCCAATTTGATTGATCAGCAACGAATGCAGCTAAATTCATAAAGCGAACATTTCCGAGCATGACCGAAGAACATGTTTTCAGCCATCTATTAACCAGGTTCAGGAACAAAAGAAAATACAAGTAAAGGGAGATGCTTGGGAAATATGGTTGACAGATAATCTGCTTTAAGGAGATGGATGGATTCAGTTACAAAAATGTGTAGCTTGTAGAACAGTTGAGATACACTATGGTGAAAGTGAAATGTCCTCATCCAAATAAAATATAGAGGATACATTTAAGGAATGGAAGAAGATCGATTCCCTGATGATTCTAGCAGCATTTTAATATTGATCAGAAATGGGTTGTAGATAAATGGGGAGCAGACTGTTATGCATAAATAAGTACTTTTGGTTCAACGCAATAACATTTGCATGTTGCTTCAAGACAATAACTTAACTCATGTTTTTTCAATACAATAACATAGCTTCTTTGCATGTCTCACAGAGGATTCTGAGACTGATTTAGCTACACAATTATGTCTTTCAAACAAGTCCGGAATACCAACAGTTGTGTATCGATGTAAATAAAATGACTGAGATATATTTTTTAGTTCATGTCAAACTCGGGAGTCAGATACCGGAGATTTCTTATAGAAAATAAGATATAATGAGACCAACGTTTAAGTCGTACTGTCAAATATAAAACAAGATCTACGTCACAATTGACAAATGTTTGAGTGACACTTCGAAAAGTTAAGCAGTACAAGGGACACCAAAGGTTCAGGTATTAGGACAAATGGTTCAGATTCAAGCAAAGTGCCAGCTAACTGTCAAAACATTTTACGATTATCTCAAAATAAAACTGAATTGTTTTTGCTAATCGCAAAATCAGTCGTACCATGTTTAACAAAGCCAATTGTTGTAACAGCAGATAAAAAACAAACAGTTAATGTGTCTATTGAGAGAGATAAACGTGCACCATGTAACCACGTAAGGGTTCACACACAAATAAGTATATGTTGAAAGCATAACGTCAAGAACAGGTGTAGGGAAATTATAATGTCCGGCTCTGACACTGACGTGGTTGTCATCAAAACGTCCTAAGAACTTTGCATAGATTAGCTTTGGATTGCCTATGGAAGAGGGAATGATTTAAAATGGATATGAATACATTACATCGTAATCCAGTTATGTCCAAAGACCGGGGCATTTTCTTTAGTTCATGCCTTCACATGTTGCTAAACCGTTGCAACCTTCCCTGGGGAAGGGGGATTATGCATGACAGACTTGGAATATATACTTAAAACAGCAACGGAAAATGTTGTAAACTTCAGCAACATGCCTAGCGGTATTGATGAATCAGATTATGATGCTTTAAGTGACATTTCATGTGTTGTGTGCAATAAATCAAGCAGTACACGGATGGTAAATGAAGCCATTATACAAAACAACTCTTGAAATTACGCAATTCCACCAACAAGCTACATTAATACATCATGCATATCGAGCAGGATGTGTGTGGTGGTCCTAGGGCGGGGGAGGTGGTAGGGGCGGGCATACTCAGGGGTTATTAAACAAATGTACACATTTGTTGTCTAATTCCCATCACTAGGGGCAAGATGTATGTATAATTCCGCAGGGTAGCGGTTAATATCATTCTCTCCATGTTTGTGTATGATTTCCTATCACGGGGAATAGTTTTTTGTCTAATCCCCGGGGAATGTCCTGCCGCACCCACCCTAGGTAGAGTAAAAGATTGATAGGTACAGGTGCATACTACTAAATATCAGGTTATACTTTATCCGTCTTAATGGGTCTGCACATATGCTGGTGACCACTGGAACCGTATTGGACAACTCTTTTCCACGTGTCAGATATATGTGAAGCATTTCGGCAATGTGGTTGTAAGAAAAGAAACCGTACATGTAGCAATTGCAAAAATAATGCTACCGTGCTACTTTGGCGTGTACAGCGCCATATAGCTATGCATGGTAATTTGAACATAATGCAAACTTGAAAGTAGTTTATCAGGACTAAATATAAAAGTAGATATACAATTCGAACAGGAAATATAGCAATCACAGAACACAATAAACCAAATCATACATTAAAAACAACCAACAATTATAAGGGAAAATAGAAGCAAAGCATGCGACACTACAACCATAACAGGGTTGATAATATGGGTACGGCCTTAGCACAGTCAGTAGAAAAAAACGCCGCTGAAAAATAGTATCAGTCTCAACTGACCTTTAAGATAATACAAACTAAAAAGTCTAAAATATGTCAATATTGGTAGTATTTTCGTATTTCTATGGGATTTTTGTGAGTGGGGTATTGATTTAATTGGCAATTGCAAAGAAAAGTAGGTGTGTTCCGTTAATAAGTACATCCGGATATCATTATGCATATTTTAATACGTATATAACCGCAGTTATATGAAAACCCGAACATCTGATAACTACTACAGAATGTAAAGCATAGATTGAACATATAGTTTGTGATGGGTGGGGTATACTCATATTTTTATTTTGAATAAATGCATAATCATGCCGAAATATTTGCAAACTGATTTTTGGTTTTACAGTTTTACAGTCGAAGCCAAACTATAGTGAATGAGAGAAAGTATTAGTTTAATATACAGCTGCATCTTATATTTACAGTATTTTGGTCGCCATCTTGGATATTTGGCGGCTATCTTGAATTGGCTCAGGTTATTTTTCATTCGAATATAATATTTGCAAGCACTGTGCAAAATATCATACTTGTATCACAATCTGAACTATTTTCTGGTTATTTCATCCGCTATACTATTGTACGAGGCGGCACGCCGAGTGCAATAGTATCCTTCAAGGGTCAGTAGTCACTCCCGGGGATAAATAGTTCTAATCCATTGACTCCTAAGGCATTAAGTAGTTGTTTTATTATATATCATAAAATATAACCGTTTTGATTTTTTACTAATACAATTAAAATTTGGAGTGCGAGCCGTGTAAACAATGTATCTGCTTCCTTTGTTCAATTAAACAAGCGCGTCACTGACACATATCGACTATTGCACGTTCACGTGACGCTGCGTCACTGACACAGATCGAATACTGTACGGTCACATGACGCTGTGTGACTGACACAGATCGACTATTGCACGGTCACGTGTCACTGACACAGATCGACGATTGCACGGTCACGTGACGCTTTGCCATGTTTTAAAAAAGCGCGTCATTGACAAAGTGAGAAGGGTCAAAACCATTTAATCACACGTGACTGCTTCTATACCAATGAAAAACGCTTATATTTTATGATGTATAATAATTTTAAGTATCTTCCAAACTATTCAGAAGTCCAGACTCTATTGTGCCTATCTCTTTAAGATACCTAACGGATGGTGGAGGGACAATAAACCTTAGAACTACACACACACACACACACTCCAAACTATTCAGTGCGACATTAGTTTGTATGTTACAACTATCTTAACTGATCCTACACTCCCTAGTCAGCGGACTTATTTACCACTTCGTTTCAAAAACGAAAGGAATATTACATATTACACTACACAACCGTTTATCAAAACTCTAACCAGGTATTCAGGTCATATAAAAATGCATATGTACCGATTAAAAGTATAGGTGTTTAAAGTACCGACGATTGACTATGCGTAAAATGATTTATGAGTTAGTAACTCTTAATTCGACGCTCCAGTTTTGGGGTTTTGCCTGGCTGGTTAAAGAGGTTTATATTTTGTCTATCGAGTTTGGATTCTCAAAATAGGTATATTGTACATATATACCTCGTCGTCAGCAGGTTCAGACACGGTGTACACATGTTGTAAAATGTTGCTGTTGTTGGCGGGATAACTGCTTTAATTATTCTTGTTGCCAGAGAATCACAACAATATCCTTTATGACTGGGGGACCGTTGTTACTGTGAGATGTGAGAATGGATCTCTATCGATATTAACAATGTTAATGGTTATTTACTTTGTATACAAACTAATGGTTACTTACTTTGTACACATATTGAACCATTCTGAAAATGGGTGTCCTGACACTGACATGATTGTGCACCTAGGGATGTACCTCTACATAGAGCATCAGCAGCAGAACAATAGAGGCTGATTGTTGTCGCTGACGTCTCTGCCCCTAGACATGCTTCGCCTAATCCAGATTCTAAAATACAATTGTGTAGCATGTTAAGAGAACAAGGCAAACTTTACGTTATACGTCTATGCAAGCTTGATTAGCAGGGGAAAAAACTATATCAACAAGTAACAGCACTATATGGACGTGGATGCATATATCGTCCAATCATTTGTGTTGAAATGTTCTCCTGTCGATTCCGTAATTGGTGGATATTCTGAGCTGGTGAAAGAGAAGGATGGCATATGTCAGTTTAAATCGACTTCGATTCGGTTATATGTTGATTAGTAGATTGAAAATAATTAAGGAACTAATGACATGTTTGTTTCATCAAACCTGAATATTGTGTTATTTATATATATGTACGTTAACAGCAAGCAGTAAATGTCTATAAACAATGTCTATAAATTAATTAAGAAGCTAATGACATGTTTGTTTCATCAAACCTGAATATTGTGTTATTTATATATATGTGCGTTAACAGCAAGCAGTAAATGTCTATAAACATTCGTACATCCTGTTTAAATAATTTTGACACACGCAACGATTATTTAGATAAATTATAAAAAGCTAATAAACAATTTATTGATATTTACCTGGGGTATTTGATAGCTTTGCTCAAGCAAAGTCACACATAGAATAGATGTGATCACAGCTAAACTATAAAACCTTTTAGTCATATTTCGTCTACTAGTACTAAATATAATATTCACAGTAATAAAATATATAGTGTAATTTGACACATTAAATTTAATATTGATCTAAGATTGTCTGCAAATATCAACGATGCATCATTGATCTTAAACTTGACAGCGTTGATTAGTAATCTGTGTTGAATAATCCATTGTTTTGTATAAGTTGCCATTTCGACAATTTTAAAGAGCGTTTGAAGATATTTTCATATATATTAAATTGGTTGTGCTCCAAGGCCCATGGTTATGATTCATTATATATAGGTGTATATATAATCCCGTATATTAGCAAACTAGAGTATGCAAACTAGAGTATGCCTTCTGAAGAGTGAAGTTACTCTTCAACATAAATCTGAAGTGATTTTAAGAATGGAGAAATACATTACAATAACATATACCCCTATACCAATATTTTTTATTTGCAACATGTAACAATAATTATCTTGATGCACAGACTAACAACTGGACTACAATGCCGTCTTATGTATAGAGCTTCAAGTAGTTACATCAAGCTTCGATACTCAATGTGTTGTAGAAAAGAAAGCGTCTCCGTGGTCTAGGGGTTAACGAGGTTGCCTTGTAAACCTTCTCGCCTCTCACGGATACGAGTTCGAATCCCAGTGGGAGCTCTAATTATAAGTGAGAAAGTGTCGATTCATACTGATGGTGGGAGGTATACAATACTGGTTCTACACAGGAATAAGTAGGAAATAGCCTAACATGTGCTGGAAAATGACGTTAAACACCAAACAAAACATAAACACGTGAAATAACCAATTTAAAACGTGAATTGGTCCAACTTTGTAGATGGAACATTCACAGTTTCTTATGATAAGGCGCAAAAATTAATATAAATTACCAAAAGACAGATCATAGAGGAATCGTCAAGTTCTGGGTAGCTGTCAATCGGATTACTTCGGCGATATCTTCAAATGACGCTCGCGTTGTAATTCATTGCGGTTTTCTTATCTAACCCTGGCGCTTTCCATCAATAGGATTCACTTCTTCGGGTCTGTTTTTATTTGTTCAGTGTAATTTCATTTGGTGGTTAATGAGGGCTGATATGGTTTATTTCTATCAATTGTATACAGAGAAACAATGCATTTGAACAATTTGTAAACACTATTAATCCCCACGTTCTCCCTTTAAGCTAAACTTAAATTTTCCTAAAGCGAAATTTACTTTTCGTCATAAAGAGTGTAATTACATTACGCGTCTTATGTAACTAACTACATACAGTTCTGTAACTAACTACATACAGTTCAATGAATTTATTGATATACATAATTCGAGTAGTAGGTCATGTGTATTACAAGTATTCCTGTAATTGGCGGCGCGCCTTGAGCGCGCAGCCTATATTTGTATTTGCTTTTTGATTCTGCATATGGAGGAGCACGTGACATATGGAGGAGCACGTGACATCTGGAGGAGCACGTGATTAAAAATGTTGGGGTAAAAGACTGGCCAACATGTTCGGGGTAAAAGACTGGCCATAAGTATTTAAAATTGCTGTATTGGAATTGGCGCTATGTCAAAGGTCCATATATTAGGTAACTATTGCAGCTACAACTTCGAATTATTTTTATACAGTTGTTCTACATCATAACATAACCCAGCATATCAGGTTTCATAACTCTGTGCTGCTATCTGCAAAAATTATGCCACTTTTTGAACTTAGTATATTGGTTAAGTTTTCCGTTAAGTTCCACTTTTTAGCCAGTATGGTTTTTGGAAAAAAAATACGACTTATTGTCATCCCTTGATCGGCGTCTGCGTATTTGGTTAAGTTTTATGTTAAGGTGCACTTCTTTCAGTAACTGTAACAGATACAGCTTTGAAACTTTGCTTAAGCATGCTATTTCCTGACGCAGTACTGGTTTCCACACAGGAAAATCTCAAGATCAGCCCTACGTGGCACACAACTATGACAAAAATCAGTGCCAAACATTAAAAAGAAAACAGTATGATATCTTACCACTACAAACCACTTCTCAGAATACATGTCCACCTACCCCAGCCATTTGTTATAGTACACATTTCACTGATCATATCAGCTTTTTTTTATCTTTTTTTACTTAATTCAAACTACCTCAACATTCTAAAAATAATCATAACATTCTAGAAATGTATATCATCAGCAATTAATGCAAACACTTAAATATGTTTTGATATCGTAAGTATGTGCCTTTGTTCTCAAGTTACTATTGCTTACTGTTGCCATATAACTTTTTATACATTTAACTATAAGTAATGTTCGTTTTTTTCTCCTTTTGAAAACATTCTGCGCCGCCCTGATGCTTTGCACCAGTTTCTTCTTGTATATAACTGTAGTATATTTGACTTACTTGCTATGACACATGTTGGTTGTTCATTAATCCATACTCCTGCTGCAGAACACTCTCTTTCTGTGAAACCCTTAACAATAAACCCCGCAGCACAGGTATACGTGACAATAGTCCCAATTGTTCTAGTGTTGCTTGGTGATATAATTGTATTCGCTGGAGGCGTTAAAGCTGGGCAGGCTATATATAAATATAAGCAGGTGGGCTAAATAGGAATTAAACCTTAATAAATTTATAGCATTCACATAGTCAGTGTCTCATCAGGGCGACTATGAAGTATTCTACATTTCTTACACATTAGTATTAAACCATCGAACAAACGAACAGTTGTGAGAGACAATATATTATAACTTTAAGCCATATTAACTAAAGTGTTTCATTCTTAATTAACAATCACTTTTCTAAATTAACCATAAAAGTTAATTTAACCATAAAAGGGCAACTGATCGGTATGTCAAACCTTTTGACGGTATTTATGAATTTAGATTTCCTTAATATGGCTAGATATAGTTTATTCAGATAATTCCAATTTGTCGTAAGACCCGCGAGGATACAACAAATACATATAAAAAAAGGGTATTATAATTGACCTTTGGAAACGGCCGAGCACGACACATACGAACTATTGCAGTCTCGGTTTGATTAAAACTGTTCATGAGCGGTAGTGTCGTGTGCTAGCTACCGCTCACGCCCTCTAGCCCCGGGTTGAGCAGAACTCAATATTCATAAAATCAATAGTTCACAATTTAAACAATCCCGAAGATGGCATGCATACGGCGGTGGACATGGAGTCATATGCTTCCCCATGTCGTACGGCGTATGGTCCCAGTATCTAATAAAATTAAATGCCCCGAAGAACGAAATAAACAAAATGGAATTTAGTTGGGAGCAGCGGTTATGAAGTATACCAACATCTGACATAATGAATAGAAATCTATTCATATATAGGGGATCTTACATGAGTACTCATTCATTATTGAATGTATTAAAGGAGTTTGCAAAATGATATAATGCGAGGCTCTTGCCCAGCATTATATCATTTTTGCTAACGAGTTTAATAAATTCAATAATGAATGAGAACGAATGTTAGATTCTATTTATCACATATCTCACATATCGACTTTTATCACATTTTGCCTGTCGCTTTAACACGCGAAATCGACATAAACCGTGGGAATTGGATCATAGTCATTATCGATTCTTTTGACAGCGCATACTAGACTTATAGGTATATAACTAGTGGTTTATCGAAAATATAGAATGGTGTTATTCCACTCACACACCGTAAGTTATGTGATAAAAGGAAACAAATAATACTGTAGCAGTTAATGTTTTTTGTTGGATTCTTTGCTTTTTTAGCGCAAATAAGCAGACCACGTGACTGAACCATTACATTGAATCGCTAATATGTTCATGTGCATATTTATATTTATATTAATTAATATACTATTATCCGTAACTAACGTGAAAAATGGAACGCTTCTAACTAGTACACACATGTATACACATATTTAGTAATAAACATGACATACACTTCAGAACAACAGCAAAAACAAAACGGCTATTGTAATATATACATACCTAATTCGCAAGTTCCATTAGTCTCAGTGTAGTTAGAATTACACTTGCACGTGCCACCCACACAGACCGTGTATTGGGTCAAACACAAGTCAGCAGGAATGCACGCTGTGTTAAGAGCTGAGCAAAAAATATAAAGATAATTTTATTAATACTTCGGGTTAAAATACATTCAAAATGAGCTTGTAGCGAGTTTAACTGATTTTTATAGATGAGTTAAATAAAAAGATATAGACAGATATTTTATTGATTTAAACTTTTACAGTTTCTCATCATTAAATACATAATTTGTAATACATAATTATAATCACGTGACACCTTACACATATTTCTACACACTCACTAATAGTTCAATTTTCAATAGTCCTTAATTCATCATAGATCATATAAATCACGCATTTTAATCAATAATCCAAGAATATCAAAAATAAAAGGAATTATATATAAAATAACAATTTATGTGAGGATGCATTTGAATATATACTTCTTTGAAGATTGTAGAAGTGTTACAAATTTAAACATGTTTGGCCTTTGTTTGTAATATTTTCTGATATATTTCTTTCTAATATCATTATAAGCTGTACAAATTAAAATAAAGTGAAATCGTCTTCAATTTCAGTTGAATTACATATTTGACAAACTTTTAAATAAAATCCACACGTCGCTCACTGTTCAACATGATATCATTGTGTAACGGCACCAACTTATAATGGTTATATGTATTACGATTTTGCCACTGACCGTTCAAATGCAATACGCTTATTGTCTACCCTTTTGCTTTTTTGCTTTGTATTCGTGTTTTAGTTGACTGTTTTCTGTGAATGCTACATTTCCAACTTTTATACATACGTCTTTATATATATTTTCTCCTTATCATGTTTTTATTAGCAAAGTACATCAGGATCGAATAGCTCGGAATCGTTCACCCTATGACATTCTTGACACCTTCAAAACTAACAGAAATAGATGAGCAAATATAGTTTTGATACATATAACTTCACAAAATTTGATCCCAAGGTCACAAACTTGGAGCAGGACCAAACGCTAAAATCACTTACACTTTTCTGGAATACTATGCCGTGTGGTTTCAGAGAAGACGAGGACATGGTAATGGCGGCCATATTGGATATCGCGTTAGCATAAATTTGGCAAACCAGCCGTAAGGATAATTTATGTAAAGTGTGGTCAAATTCGGGTGGGCTTTTTCTGAGAAAGAAGCTGTTGAAACTGACAGACGATGGGCGTAAGAGTGATTCCAATGGTTAACCTTTGAACTTTCGGCTATAGATGAAATTAGCAGGGATATCAACGTTTCTACTGGGTAAATGGCATTCTGCGTTTAATATGTCGTTTACACGTTACACAAATCCTTGTAAACTACCGTTCCAGATATGTATGTATATATAATTATGTTTTATTTTTAGGGGCATACACCTTTTTCTGACTTTAGACGTAATGATGTCCACCCTTACCTCAACTGATAGATACCTTACATGTTATATGAACAGTTTGCGGCTGAGTCTATACATACTTGGTGCACAATAAGGATAAGGAACAAGCGCGGTCCATCCAGTGGGTGTACACAGGATCGTGTTGTTATCTATCATGCTGTATCCGTCCAAACATTCATACACCCCAATATCTCCGGCATATGTACCGGGCGAGTCAACATGAATGGTTTGACCATAAGGTATGGAGTAGGAAACAATTGGTGGCGAACCGCAGTCTACAACAAACAATACATATATATATATATATATATATATATAATCGTATATATTGTATGTCGGTAATATAAATATACTTAGCGAAAATGTGGTTATGTAATAATAAATACTGAAAAGGTGATCCACTTGAAGCAAAACATACAAACGAGAGATAAAAGTAGCAGACTCGTTTTTTTAGTCTGTTCATGAGAGGTAATATAAGGCACCTCTCACACCCCTCCTCAAACCCCCTCCTCAAACCCCCTCCTCAAACCCCCTCCGTCACACACCCTCCTCACACGCTCTAGCACCGGCTTAAAGGTATTTTACTTCTAACCTCACAAAGACTGGGATTGATGAATCCAAAGGACCAGTAAGATAAAACACACTGGTTGTAGTCGTGGTAAGAACAAACACCACTGGTTGTAGTCGTGGTAAGAACAAACACCACTGGTTGTAGTCATGGTAAGAACAAACACCACTGGTTGTAGTCGTGGCGACATCTTACAGCCGCTACACAGAACTAAACAAACGCTAGTTAGCATAACGGACTGTGTATAAATACAGTATGAATATGAACAAAATAGAAATCACAAAAGAGGCACATAATTCCTTTGAATTATGAAACATGACGAGGTATTAGGTATACTTGTAGAAGGATTTTAGTTCAATGGTGTTTAACGTCATTTTCAACACATTTTAAGCTATATATGACAGGCGATGTTGTTGTTGTTGTTGTTGTTCTAAATCGTTGTGGAGGCAGACAACTCACGTTCTTCCTGGCTAAAACCGTACTGTATAGATCCGGCCATCCATAAGAATCGACACTTTCACTCTACAAGTCGAATAATGATAAACAATATGAACTGTATGTTTTAGTAAACATTCCAAAAATAACTACTAAATAAAAATATAAATAAAAATATAAAAAAACCTTTCACTTCTGGTAAAAATGGAATATGATTCTTGTACAAAGTCAAAATATGTAGAGAAAATTAACAATTGTTGTAAACATAATTTTGTAAAATATATATATTTTTTTAAATATGTTACAAATATCCCAGTAAAATTATCAAAAAAACTACGAAATGTCCAAAAAATTGCCTTTCCTGTCAACATTCAGCTTGAAATAATATTACTATAAAAAGTCAATATATTTACGGAGCCAAAATATGTAATAGTAATTGGCGTAAAATGTGTATTAAAAAAACATTTAAAACGTTCCCAGTAAAATTAAGAAAAAAACAATGAATGTCCCCAAAATGACCATTCCTGTCAAAATTCAGCTTGCAATATTATTCCTGTGATAAGTCAATGTATTTGAAGTTAAAATATGGAGCAAATTGATGACTGTTGTAAAATGTATATATAAAAAAAGATATATAAAAAATTCCAAGTAAAATTATCAAAATATGATAATATGTCCAAAAATTGCATTTCTGTTAAAATTCAGCTTGAAATATTAATCCTGTTTATCAATCTATGTATAACAAGTCAAAATATGTAGAGAAAGTTGATAACTGGTGTAAAAAGTTTATTTTAAAAAATATTCCAAAAAATTCCCAGTTAAAAACGATGAAAATGTCCCAAAAATTGCCTTTCCTGTCAAAATTCAGCCTGGTATCCACCACAATCGAACTCAGTATAACCAAATTAATAAAAAACACGAAGATACCACTTTTACTAAAAAATGCGCTAACCTTTTAATGAGGGCTTTTCTATAAATATGTCTAGTCTATAATTCTATTAAAGTTGCTCCAGCCATGTTTTGTTTCATGAACATGTTTATGTTTATGTTTATTTAAATCGAAATCAATACACAACAACAGATATTTACATTTCACACATTGCCAATATCTGTGAAAAGCGAGAATAAGATCTTATTTGATGACGTAGAAAACTTTGAACAGGTACATTAATCTCACAGGTAAATGTATTTATCAATTATCTGGCAATAGTTGTGCAGCTATACAATTCAGATTTACCCCATTTCCCCGTGCAGTCACGCAGTGGTAAAAGTAGTATCTACGTCATGCAAACAATACTTTTTTTGTTATATACAACTTAGTAGCGGTTTTAATATATGTTTCACTCCGGGATTATCAAGAAATGTACATATGACGTTTAAGAGTTAAATGTGTTAATTGATAATGCTATAAAAAGGGTGGTCATTCATCTTTAAATGGTGTTGTACGTCATTTCCCAGCACATTTTAGCCCTACATATGATTGTCAAATTTTTAGTGGTGGAGGCAGACCACCCCACTTATTCCTGGATAGAACCAGTACTGTATGCCTCCCGCCAATCCATAAGAATCAACACTTTCTCACTTACAAGTTGAGCTTCCTGTGGGATTTGATGATTAAATGGGATATATTATGCTTTCTGTACAGGACTGTGGGTCCGACTTGAAATTGACAAATAATTACATTTACTGTTCTACAATAATCGAACTCAGCATACCCAAATCAATGACAAAACCAGTGTACAAAATCAAGCTAATTATGTTTGCCATTGTAGGCCACGATCAACGCATGCTTGCATATCAGTAATGCATGTATATCTGTAATGCACTGTAATGCACGTATATATGTAATACATGTATATCTGTAATGCATGTATATTTGTAATGCATCTACATCTGCATTCTACACATACCGTACAGACAAGCAGGAGTTGAGTTCCATACGCCGATGTTTAGACACTCGCTGACGCTGCCATTCACCAGACCATAACGGTCATTACAACTGTATATAGCTAAAGCGGCCCTCTAGTGGTGGTGACTGTGAAAGCGTCCAATTACCATTGACTATGGGCAATGGATCTGCACAGCCTGAAAGGTCAAACATGAGAAGAATGGTCATATAAAAATCACAGCACCCACACGCAATGTCACCCTATGTCCGCATTGCATTGCAAGCAAAGAGAAAATTTACTTTACAATGAAAAGGACAATACATAACACAAAGGGTGGTGAAGACACGAACAACAACACGAAAACTTAAACAAACTGTCCGATGTTGTATACTTTTGGGGCGGAAGTAATGTCGAATATGTTTTATATTCAGCCTTTGTCTTATTTTAGTGTGCACAGACACATGTAAACTCATTCACCATAATAATTGCATACATAAATATGTAGGAAGAAGACACATGATAAAACTAACAAGAGCTGTTTTTCAGAGAATAATAAATTATATAGCTATAAGCTAAATCAATGTGGGTGGGGTTGGGGCGCAACACAGCTATGTGTAAGAATTGTTCAAAACTACAGAGAAATATGTAAAAACAATATATAAAAAAATGATTTGAGTGGGGTGGTGGGGATGTGGGGTTGCGGGCGGGGGTGAGGTAGGGTGGGTGGTGGGGGTAGTGGGGGTGGTCAGGGCAATATATATGTGTAAGAAGCTATGTAAGAATTCACCAAAACAACACAAAAATATGTAAAAAAATATATAAATTAAAAATCGAGTTTTGAGTGGGGATGGGGGAGAGGCGGGGACTGGTGGGGGGGGGGGGATGTGAGGGCAACATATATGTGGTAAGAAGCTATGTAAGAATTGACAAAAACAACACAGAAACATGATAAAACAAAATAAAAATAAAAATATTTCGAGGTGGGGGAGAGGGGGGAGTGTGGGGGAGGGTTGGTGGGGGTGGAGAGGCAAGGAATGGGTGTGGAGGGGCAACATATAGTGTAAAAAAGCTATGCGTAAAGAATTTACCAAAACAACTCAGATATATGTAAACAAAACAATAAACATTTAAAAAAAAATATTCCATTTCGAGCGTGGGGGTTGGGTG
Source organism: Cyrtodaria siliqua (assembly GCA_037043455.1). Classification (NCBI taxonomy): domain Eukaryota; kingdom Metazoa; phylum Mollusca; class Bivalvia; order Adapedonta; family Hiatellidae; genus Cyrtodaria; species Cyrtodaria siliqua. The sequence continues at coordinate 1,056 of JAWPHD010025201.1, read as the reverse complement.
GGGGAGGAGAGTGGGGGGGGGGGGGGACGCACATAGCTATGTGTACAGAATTGACCAAAAACAACTCAGAAATATGTAAAAAAAAAAATAAAGAATAGTTTCGAGTGTGAGTGTGGTGGGGGGGTCATGGGGGAGGGAGGGGATGGGGGGGAGGCAACATAGCTATGTGTAAGAATTGACCAATCAAAGCAGAAATATGCAAAAAATAAAAAAATAAAAAGAGTTTCGAGTGTGTGTGTGGGTTGGGTGGGTGGGGGTGGGGGGGGGTGGGGGGAGAGAGAGGGAGCAACATATATGTGTAAGAAGCTATGTGTAAGAAGCTATGTGTAAGAATTGACCTAAGCAACACAGAAATATGTAAAGTAAAAAAAAGTTCAAGTGGGCGGAGCGGAGGGGGTGGGGGGCAGTGGGGAAGGGGGGTGGAGAGTCAGGCAATGGGGTGGAGGCGGCAACATATATGTGTAAGAGAGCTATGTGTAGAATTTACCAAAAACAACACAGATATATGTAATAAAACAATAAACATTAAATAAAAATATTCCCATTTCCGATCGTGGGGTGGGGTGGGGGGGGAGGAGGGAAGGGGGTCAGAGCAATATGCTATGTGTAAAAATTGACCAAACCAACACAGAAATATGTAAGAAAAAAAAAAAAAAAGAGTTTCGTGTGTATGTGTGTGGGGGTCGGGGGTGGAGGGTGGGGGCGGGCGGGGGGGGCTGGGCGGGGGGAGGGAGAGGAGAGGGAGCACATATGTGTAAGAAGCTATGTGTAAGAATTGACCCAAAACAACACAGATATATGTAAAAAAATTAAAAATTAAATTAAAATATTCTAGTTTCGAATGTGTGGTGGGTCTGAGAGGGCAGGGGAGGGGGCAATATAAAAAAATCAAGTGGGGTTGGGGGTGGTGAGAGGCATGGGGGTGGGGGCAGGAGTTGTGTGGGGGGGGGTGGGGGGCAACATATGTGTGTAAGAATTGACTCAAACTAACACAGAAATATGTAAAAAAATAAATTAAAAAAAACGTTTCAAGTGGGGGCGAGAGGGAGAGGCGGG
>JAWPHD010025200.1:0-16992 GCA_037043455.1 Cyrtodaria siliqua | reverse complement strand
CATAACTCCGGTGAAATTATTCCGATCTGGCTGGTTTTCGAACTTGTCCGAGCTTTCATTGATATTAACAACCTTTTAAAGTTTGGTAAAGATCGGATGAAAAATGAAGGCCCTAGTGTGGCAACAAGACAAAAGTTAACGACGGACGACGGACAACTCGCCATCCCATAAGCTCTGCTGGCCTTTGGCCAGTAGAGCTAAAAGCCATACTTTTTGGAGGGCGGAATGCTTCCGGTTACCGGACGCAAAATCGGCAGATCGACGGCCCTGTATACACTTCATTTTGATGAAGTATACAGTTTCAATTTAATATCTTGAAAACTGCAGAAGTAGTTTGCTCCACAAGATTGCATATGATGAATATAGCAATTGAATTTTGGATAAGTTCAAGAAGTTCGTTCCACAAGATAGCATATGCCGAATATAGCAATTCTGACTAAGTGCAAGGGCAATAACTCTACATAGAATTGACCGAGCTGAACCAAAGTTGTGTCACGTACGTCTTCACTTCATTTTAATCAGGTATACAAAGTTTCAATTCAATATCTTGGAAACTCTAATCTAAAAGTAGTTCGCTCCACAAGATTGCATGTGCTGAATATAGCAATTTTGTCTAAGTACAAGGGCAATAACTCTGCATGAAATTGAGCGAGCCACACCAAAATTGTGTCAAGCACATCTACACTTCATGTATACAAAGTTTCAATTCAATAATTGCATATGCTGAATATAGCAATTTTGACTAAGTGCAAGGCCAATAACTCTGCATGGAACTGAACGAGCCACACCAAATTGTGTCACGCACATCTACACTTCATGTTGATCATGTATACAAAGTTTCAATTCCGTATCTTGAAAATGGTAGACAGAGTTTTCTCCCCAAGATTTAACAGACTGCCCGCCAAAGTGACTCGTATATACCCACTCTCAAACGTTGTTTGCGGGATTATTTTTCAACATCTTTAAACATGTCTACCCAACATTTGGCAAACAAGACATGCCCAACATTTGGCATACAAGACATGCCTTATTTGGAGCATTAGTGCATTTCAGGAAAAATTGATTCCGTATGAAACCTGCAACGTATTTAGCAATGATTTTCCATAGAAAACGGTACATATAAATCTCAAGTTTAGTTTTCTTAAATATTGTTAACCGGGCTATTCCATTAAAACATACACAGGACCCCAGGAAGGCAATCCGAAATTTGGTTCTTCTGATTAAATTTTGAATCTATGGGTGGGTGTTCAATTTCAGAAGTGCCTTCCTTGGGTCACGTGTTTAAACGGAACAGACTTAAACTAAAGCTCAAGCCAATATCACAGTGTTACTTTTATCCCTGCGTTTGTAAAATAGACTTGACCCTTCATATATAGTTGGGACTTACTAAAGTGGGTTTTAGGGGTGCAAGGTACTCACATTCTGATCCTTTGTAGAAGACGGAGAAACAGTTGATGGCTATTGTAAATGCATAGAAGAATGGTAGCAGAAGAAGACCTGGCTCCAGTGGGTTTTTCTGATAAGAAAAGGAGAACAGAATATGGTTTATGAAGACTTGTGGCCCTTAAATAGTTATATATTCCAGAAGCAAAGTTCTGTATTGCATAAAGTAATCACTCAATTTCTCTAACATTTTACTATGGCAGATTTGTACAAGCCTGCACTTAAAAAATAATTTGGCTAGCTGAAAGAAAATTTATTTATTTCTGTCCATCCGGCTGTTACCATACAAGCAGTGGGCTAGTGGTAGGTCTACATTTTCTTTCTTGTATTTTTTTTTTTTTCATCCAGCAAATCTTTTTATGCCCCAGGATGTGCGAATATATCTTGGTATATTTAACTTGGGCCATCCTTAAAAAAGTGTTTGTTTGCTGTGCTCCGACCGACCGTCTAAAAGACCGTTTTTTTTAATAGCCTTTTCGGATTTTTAAAAAAAAAAATTATTCGTAAAGAAATATTAATGAGGTTATCCACAGACTGCATTATCATGCATTGAGATAGGAAATTATGATTTGTAAAAATGCTTAACCAGGACTGTGGCAAAAAAAAAAGAAAAAGATCTACCTACCTACCCACTTAAAAAATTCAGTGTCGGAGCACAGCAAACAAATATTTTTTTAAGGATGGCCTTGATGAGTACAGAATGTGAAAACATATCTTGGTATAGTTACCTTGGAAAGCACTACTTTGTTGATGAAGAAGAACAGCAGAGTGGACATACCACCAGACAGGAGTGGGGACGCGAACCAGGAACCAACTGAAATTATACATGTAGTTCTATTTATAGTAACAATGCCATCAGGCGCGTTGCTGGGTCCAAATTTAAGTTAGGCATCTCTGTTAGAGGGCCCGGGTTTTTTGTGTGTTTTTTTTGCCAGATGAGCATATGCGAGTTTTGGCGTATATTAAACAGCAATTTTAAGCTTATTTTGACCACTATTTTATACACATTGAAATCAGAAGACAAAATTAAATCAGGTACGGCATATGGAACTTTAATACAACTCCCACCCTTCAGTTTTTATTGCGTTTTTTTCGCATTTTTTCAGACATTGACAAATAATTGTACGCACGTGCATAGGTGCGTAAGCCCAGCTACGCGCCTGGCCATATATGCAAGTTGTCATGGAACAAATAAACAAGTAAAATAGGCAAACAAGAATCGACACTCGCACTATAGAATGTAAAGAACCTAATGTAAACCGATTGTGATGGGACACATTTCGTTGTTAGTATAACACTCAATAGCCAGTTGTCAGGGAAATTAACTGAACTTGTTCACCTTTTATATCTAGCAGTGTAGCAGTAATCGACCGCATCTTGCACGAGTTAGAGCTTTATTGGCATCATGTTTTTTTCGGTGTGTCCTTATTAAGACGGGGCGTTAACTGAAGATTGCTGATGGGCCGTAAACATTCCGTTCAGCAGCGGACGATTCATTTTTGCTTCGTTTTGTTTGAATGGTGTTTTACACAATTTTAAGCACATGTTAGACCATATATGATGGTCAGTCTTGTGGTAAAACCATTACTACATACCGCCCGCAACACTTCATAATACCAACAAGCAAACAGCCAGTTAAACTGGAATTACTGCTTTTTAAAATATTCCAGCATCCACATGATTCTAAACATCGACTTGAATTGTCTAAGACAAACTAACCTATCATGCCCAGCTGAGACCAGCTGACACCCTGTGTTCCTCGGGCTACCAATGAGAAGCCCAACGTTGCTCCCACAATACTGTGTGTGGCAGAGACAGGAAGCTTGAAGAATGAGGCGACCAGCATCCATATACAGGAACCTGTCCAAGTAAAACAGTAATAGTAACATGATATGTCCATATACAGGAACCTGTCCAAGTAAAACAGTAATAGTAACATGATATATCCATATACAGGAACCTGTCCAAGTAAAACAGTAATAGTAAGCATGATATTATCCCAGTAACAGATAATTTAACAGGGTTCCACACTAGTAACTTTTGAGAAGGACTAGTAAAAGCTCCAAGATGACAAGTCCGACGGACTAGTACTTTTTCCATTAAAGTTTATGAAGGAAATGAACTACAGCAGACATAAAAAGGAATGTTTTCACATCAAAAGATACCTAAAACATTACAAGACTTTCTTATATTTAATGCTGCAATATCCAGTTAGTGTGTTCTCTGCTCTCGCATGTAAGCCGCCATATTGAAATACTGTGTGCCTTAATAATCACTATGTCCACGAAAACCACACAAGTTTAAGCCAACCAAAACCTTCTGTCATCATAGTTTATTAGATATGTATCAAAAGATACTAAATTAAAGTTTGTTTCCAGGTGCCCCGACTGACTCGACCGTTCTCCAACTTCCATTCACTCCACCCCTTAGTTATTCTGAATTAAATGCTTTAAATTCTTGCATTCATCAAAATAAATTTCCCCAATCATACTATAAAATGTCTCAACCTGGCATACCAATCTGTAAAGCATAATTCATATCTACTGCTCTGTTGATAAGTGATGTAAAATTGTTTGCAGATTCATCATCATTTCACTTTGATATGGTTTGCGGATTATATGGTGTGTGGATTATTGCTCAAATTGATTCTATATTAGTTAGATTATCTAAATTGAAACAGACAAAATATGTTTAAAATAGTCTTAATTAGTTTATAGTTTGGCAAAATACTTACAAAATCTCCATTAGTTTATGGGTTGGCAAAAAGCCATATTAAGTGGGCCAACACAGTGACAACTACCTGGACTTAGTTTATGGGTTGATAAAAAAGCCATATTAAGTGGGCCAACACAGTGACAACTACCTGGATTTAGTTTATGGGTTGGCAAAAAGCCATATTAAGTGGGCCAACACAGTGACAACTACCTGGACTTAGTTTATGGGTTGGCAAAAAGCCATATTAAGTGGGTCAACACAGTGACAACTACCTGGATTTAGTTTATGGGTTGGCAAAAAGCCGTATTAATTGGGCCAACACAGTGACAACTACCTGGACTTAGCTTATGGGTTGGCAAAAAGCCAGATTAAATGGGCCAACACAGTGACAACTACCGGGACTTAGTTTATGGGTTGGCAAAAAGCCACATTAAGTGGGCCAACACAGTGACAACTACCTGGATTTAGTTTATGGGTTGGCAAAAAGCCACATTAAGTGGGCCAACACAGTGACAACTACCTGGACTTAGTTTATGGGTTGGCAAAAAGCCATATTAAGTGGGCCAACACAGTGACAACTACCTGGATTTAGTTTAATATGGGTTGGCAAAAAGCCAGATTAAATGGGCCAACACAGTGACAACTACCTGGACTTAGTTTATGGGTTGGCATTAAGCCATATTAAGTGGGCCAACACAGTGACAACTACCTGGATTTAGTTTATGAGTTGGCAAAAAGCCACATTAAGTGGGCCAACACAGTGACAACTACCTGGACTTAGTTTATGGGTTGGCAAAAAGCCATATTAAGTGGGCCAACACAATGACAACTACCTGGATTTAGTTTATGGGTTGGCAAAAAGCCATATTAATTGGGCCAACACAGTGACAACTACCTCGACAACTAAACACACAGGACATGTTACTGTCAATGTGAACATTCATTGATGAAAAATTAACTCCCAACACTTACATGAGAATATTTATCCATTCACTACAAGAGACTGTCTGGTAAAGTTGAATTAAGGCACTCGATGAAAAAAGCTTGAACCTCCGTTCTAAGTGTCAATTCAAATGATTGGTGATGTGAAAATGCCCTGTTTAAGTTTATGCACCGATGATCATGGTTGGAATAACACTTCTTAGCAGGGCCGTCTTTCGGTATTGGGGGAATGGGGCCGGGGCCGTGAGAGGGGGAAATTTTGCGTCAATTTTAAAGGGAAGGGGATTTTTTTGCTACAAAATTAAAATCTATTATATATCTTTTTTTTTTATTATTTAAGTGGCACCAACAATGTACCATTCCAAATTACAAAAAGTATGCTGTTTTCCTGTATGGAAGGTTAACATTTTTTTTTTTTAGGGAAATTTTTCACAGGAAAAGGGGGGAAAATATATACTTTTAGGGGAGGGGAATGGGGCAAAAACGGTCAAACAACGTCACGGCCCTGCTAAGTATTGGATCACAAATCCAGTGTGCTAACCACTGGGCTACAGCACCATATCAAAATACTGGCTGTCAGTTGTGATTATTATATTTAAAGTCTGCTAGATTCTTACCTGACAATGCAGCCAGGTTTCCCACCATGAACTCTGCCTCGGTACCATTGCCAAACGAATCAACAGAGATGATTCCCTTCCGTATAGTGTCAGACACTTTAGCACCTGCGGAGATAAAATCACAATAAATATATAAAGGAATATTTACAATTCATGAAAGCACTGGCTGTCTAAGTGATCATAGCAAAGTAGCTTAAACTGCTTTTTACTGGTAATATCTGCGAGTTTTCAAAACATTCAAAAACAAAAACCTTAGGCCGAAAAAAACAAACCTTTGTTTCCGGTGGCCCTATGACCCAAAAACTTTTTATGATTTTTTTTTAAAATTTGTTCTAAACAATGATTTATCACAATATATCGAGGTAAACCGACACCACAGAGAAACTTTCAGTTGTATCATCAACTTGTATGGGTTTTATGATATAAATACATGTAGAATTTCACAATATCTTGCTCAAAAAAAGAAAAAGAAAATGCCTACCGACCTACCCTATATTTTTTAGAGCATGCAATAGGAAACACACCTATTTTTTTTTTGGCCTTAGACGAATCCTGTACCATAAACAATTGTAATAGATTAATCAAAAAAAAAGACACTTAACTGACCGATCTCGATCAAATCGATTAATCGGAACAGCACTACATGTTAGGTCAATTATGATGGTCAATGTTTTACTTTTTTGGTGGTAGAGGACAGTTTAAGGCAATCCCAGAATATGGTTTTAAGCTTTTGACAACACAGTTGACCAGAGTTGTCTTTTTATATATAGTACAAACAGAACTCTGATTGATTTCCATTCAGTCAAATAAGGCCAAAAAAAACAAAACCTGTGTTTCCGGTTGCCCGACCGACTCTAGAATTTTTTATGAAAAAAATAAATAAATAAATAAAAAATAAATATTTGTTCTGAACAATGATTTATCACAATATATCGAGGTAAACTGACATCACAGAGAAACTTTCAGTTGTATCATCAACTTGTATGGGGTTTATGAGATATGTACATGTAGAATGTCAAAATATCTTGCTCCAAAAAAAAGAAAGAAAATGCCAACCTACCTACCCTATTTTTTTAGAGCATACAATAGGAAACACCTATTTTTTTTGGGCCTAACTTGGTTTGATAGTGCCAAGGTAAAATTGTACGAACTGTTGACTGAATAAAGGCTTACATGTAACAACAGAATCATTATAGTTTATTAAGAGGCACCCCAGAGAGGATGTGTCGGAACAACGTGCTCAGAGAATCAGATACACGGGACTACCTAGTTTACGTCCACATTTCGATGGATAAGACTGAAATAAAGAGTCGTCACAGAACACAAAGACGACAAGTCAGTGGCCCAGGTGAGGTTTGAATACAAGTCCACCATACTATCCAGTGACCACTCCGAGGTCCAGAAATCTGGGTTATACCCCCGCACCAACCCCAGTAAACATTTTAAACATTTTCATGCTCCTTTTTGTATTATTAGGGCCTGTGAACTTTTCGTAGGGCCTGTGAACTTAAACCAAAAAATCTAATTTTAAACCCCACACTATTTCAGTTCCCAATGTACCTAGGAAAAGCCCGGATTTGGCACTAGAACCCTTTTTTTTTTTAATGTTAATAAAGCTATCATTTTTTGTTTTTAAAAGTGCAAATTCTATAATAAAATTGCATATTTAGACATCGATTGAAATGAAATTATTGCAATCTGTAGTGATCTGAATAAATAATTGCCATATTCCTTTCCAAACCATCCGTTAACAATTAATTTTAAGCTAAGCTTGAGTATGTTGTAGAAACAGTTATTTACAAGCAGCCAAGAGTGGGATTGCACCTGTACATACCACTTACCTATAATATCACTGTACTAACCAGTTAAAATAGCAGCAGTACACATCAACTCTCCTGTGCCATTTACCTACTTTATTAAACCAAGAACTGCAGACTATGTAGAATACTGTGCTTTACGTCATCAAGCAAATCTGGCAACAATATTAAGTGCCATTTCAGATTCCCAGACCAAAAAGGAATGCAAGCAAAAAACAAGAGGCCCAAGAGGGCCTTTGGACGCCGGCTCTACTGGCTAAAACGGCTCTTATATCAAGGGTTGTCAACATAAATTCACATCAGTACTTCTTTTAAAACACTGCAAAAACAACACGGCTAGGATGGCCATAGATCGCATACCTGGTAATCATGGGCAATAAGTCTGCTGTATCTAGTCTGGCCTGGGTATTTTTGTCCCACTTTCTTCTATGAATGAAATTTCATAAAAAATGTGTTGGGGGTTTATATTAACATTCTAAGCAAATCTGCTAAAGATCAGATAAAAAATGAAGTAACAACATATTTAACAAAGGAAAATACAATATAGCATTTTTTAACAAATCAAGGGCCATGACTCTGTTGTTACCAACAAGATCTAGTTGGTTTTCGAACTTGTCCAAGATTTCATTGATATACCACGCTTTGCACATCGTACTGAGGCTTCCTGCAAAATTTCGTAGAAATCCAACAAGAAATTTAAAGTAAAAATGTCAAAGGGACAAAAATCAACGCACTAGATCAAAAGCGCAACTAGACATCTTACCAATGCTTCCTGCCAAGTTTCGTCGAAACCCAACAAGGCATTAAGAAGGCCCTATCGTCTTAACGAGGAAAAATATAGCATTTTCAACTAAACAAGGGCCATAACTCCGCTGTTACTGGTCCGATCTTGCTGGTATTCTACTATGTCCCAAGCTTTCAATGATATTAACAATCTGGTAAAGATCGGATGAAAAATGAAGGCCCTATCGTCTTAACGAGACAAAAACAAGGGATGGACCATGGACACCTCGGCATCCTATCAGCTCTGCTGGCCAAAGGCCAGTAGAGCTAAAAACAAGAGGTCAATGACCTTGAAGCTCTATTGATAGGTTTTGATAGCTAGATCAACATTCCTGTGAAGTTTCATGAAAATTCGAGGTAGTAGTCACCACAAGTTTTTCCTATATAACTCTGTAAACTAAGATGGCCGCTGGTGGCCATGTTTGACATTCAATCAAAATTAACTTTGGTAAGGACCATTAACATGTCGTGCCAGTCATTTTGGTAAAGGTTCCAAATCAATATCACTTATGGTTTTTGAGAAGTAGTCGCCACAAAATCACATTTTTAGCCATGGCGGCCTTTTGAATTTCCAGCCGACCTGAAATTTTGCTAGGATCAACCAGCATCTGGCGGGGTTTGAACCCACGACCTTCTGCTTGAGGGCACAGCGCTCTACCACTGGGCTATAGAGGCCTCACTATACATTTTTCTATATAACTCTATGTAAACTAAGATGGCCGCTGGTGGCCATGTTTGACATTCCATCAAAATGGACTCTGGTTAGGACCAACTAAATGTCGTGCCAGTCATTTTGGTAAAGGTTCCAAGTAGTCGTCGCCAAAAAATTGCATTTTTAAAATCCATTTTTAGCCATGGCGGCCATCAAGAATTTCCGGCCGATCTGAAATTTTGCTAGAATCAACTAGACATCAAGAGCAACATTTCTGTGAAGTTTCATGAAATTCCATTAAGTTTCAGGAGTAGTGGCCACAAGATTTTCCTCGATATAACTCTATGTAAACAAAGATGGCCGCTGGTGGCCATGTTTGATATCCTATCAAAATGAACTTTGGTTAGGACCAACTACATGTCGTGCCAGTCGTTTTGGTAAAGGTTTTAAATCAATATCACTTATGTTTTTTGATTGAATTTGATTTTATAGTTGCACCAACAGCTAAGGTCATATGGCGACTTTCCAGCTTCCACTGGTGGAGGAAGACCCCAGGTGCCCCTCCGGGCAATTTTTGTGCACGGGCGGGTACCTGGGTAGAACCACCGACGTTCCGCAAGCCAGCTGGATAGCTTCCTCACATAAAGATTCCTATGCCCCTGAGGGATCGAACCTACAGTGGTGAGGGGCAAGTGATTGCAAGTCAAAGACTCTAACCACTCGGCCACGGACGCCCCTTATGTTTTTTGAGAAGTAGTCGCCACAAAATCGCATTTTTGGCAGCCATCTTGAATTTCTGGCCAACCAGAATTTTGCTAGGTTTTTTAGGTCGCCACAATATCACACTTTTAGCCGTGGTGGCCCACTTGAATTTCCGGCCCACTTGAATTTTTGCTAGGATCAACTAGACATCAAGAGCAACATTCCTGCGAAGTTTCATGAATATCTGTCGAGTAGTTTCAGGAGTAGTCGCCACAAGTTTTTCCTATATAACCCTATGTAAACAAATATGGCCGGACATCCAATCAAAATGAACATTGGTTAGGACCAACTTCATGTCATGCCAGTCATTTTGGTAAATGTTTCAAAACAATATCACTTAATGTTTTTTGAGAAGTAGTCGCCACAAAATCGCATTTTTAAAATATATTTTTAGCAGTAGCGGCCAATCTTGAATTCCTGTGAAGCTTCATGAAAATTCGTCAAGTAGTTTTAGAGGAGTAGTCGCCACAAAAAACTTTTACGGACGGACGACGATCTTTGAACAGTAGAGCTAAAAACAACTTTGATCAGTAGAGCTAAAAACAACAACACAAGCCATCCTTAAAACAAGAGGTCAATGACCTTGAAGCTCTACTGATATGTTTCTGATCACACAAAGAAACAGCATTCCTGTGAAGTTTCATGAAAATCCGTTGAATAGTTACAGAGGAGTAGTCGCTACAAGTTTTTACCAGATAACTTTATGTAAACAAAGATGGCCGCTGACAGCCATGTTTAACATCAAATCAAAACGATTTTCGACAAGGATCAACAACATGTCATGCTGATCATTTTAGAAAAAGTCCCATATCAATATCACTTATAGTTTTCAAGAAGTAGTCGCTACAAACTTGTTCATTGAAAATCTATTTTTAGCTGTGGCGGCCATCTTGAATTTCCGGCAGACCTGAAATTTTTCTAGAACATCAAGAGCAACATTCCTGTGAAGTTTCATGAAAATCTGTCAATTAGTTTCAGAGGAGTAGTCGCTACAACTTAACCTTTTTTCCCACTGGCAAATATTTGCCAGTGACCATATTTTCTACTGGCAAAACCAATCTTTCACTGGCAGTTTTGTTCAGTTACAATCAATACAAATTATGGTTATATTATGTTAATTTGGTAAGTAACTATATTATAGAATGGAAATTATAATGAATTGACTACAATTCCTCTTTAACTATTACTGTATCTGCTCAGTTTCCGACAGACGACAATAATCTGGTTCTCGTTTGCACTGACTGGTATACAATTCGTATGTATGAAGCCGGGACCGAGGCTACATGCTACTGCGCAGCACAGGCTTTCCCGAAGATATAAATAGCCGAGAGACAAACAGACAGAAAGAAGCCGGGACCGAGGCTACATGCTACTGCGCAGCCGCACAACGCAGGCTTTCCCGAAGATATAAATAGCCGAGAGACGAACAGACAGAAAGCGTTATTTACCTGTAGGATTATGGAGTTCCGACTTGCTGCATGTGTTTATGCATTTTACTATCATTTTTAAAATGGATATACGAAAATATGCACTCGCATTTTTTTCGTGTACCTAAAATATGCGAGCGTTAAGTTTGAGCCCTGTACAAGTTTTCATTAGGCCAAATAAAATTATACCTGTGTTTACTGTAACATTGCTGAAAAAATAGGGAAGGTAGGTAGGCATTTTATTTTTTTATTTTTTGGCGAAGTTACATTTAAGGTGGCGATGAGCTTTGATGAATGGGAAAATGTGGTATTTTAAAAACTACAATAGATAACAATATGAAATTGTGTATGTATTATTGTTTCCCAAAAGGCATGGCAACAACTAGCTCTTTTCCCAATGACTTGCAATTATTGCAAAGGGGTAAAACAGTATTAATTTATTTTTCGCATGTCCGGAAGAGGGTCAGTTCCAATAGCAGGACAATGAGCACATGAGTCGGCCATGATCGCGTGAACATAATTATTTTTACAAAAAAAATATTTTTTCAATTTTTTTTTTCAATAAAAAAAATGGAGTCGGGGGTGTTTTCAGAGGGTCGGTCGGGTTACAGTAAACTCAGGTATACTTTTATTTAGCTTTATATAACTATATCTAAACAAAGATGGCCGCTGGCGGCCATGTTTAACGTCACATCAAAATAATTTTCGATAAGGATCAACATCATTCCATACTGATCATTTTAGAAAAAGTCCCATATCAATATCTCTTATAGTTTTCAAGAAGTACTCGCTACAAACTGTTTTCTGAAAATCTATTTTTAGCTGTGGCGGCCATCTTCAGTTTCCGACCAACCTGAAATGTTGCTAGGATCATTTAGTCATCAAGAGTAACATTCCTGTGAAGTTTCATGGAAATCCGTCGAGTAGTCGCAACAAGTTTTGTAAACAAAGATGGCCGCTGGCAGCCATGTTTAACGTCGAATCAAAACGATTTTCGACAAGGACCAACATCATATCACTTAGAATTTTCAAGAAGTAGTCGCTACAAACTTGTATTTTAACAAGAGGTCAATGACCTTGAAGCTCTACGGATTGATTTTGATTTCAGGAAGTAGTCGCTACAGACTTGTTTGCCATCTTGAATTTCCGGCCGACCTGAAATTTTGCTAAGATCAATTAGACATCAAGAGCAACATTCCTGTGAAGTTTCATGAAAATCCGTCAAGTAGTTTCAGAGGAATAGTCGCTACAAGTTTTCATTATATAACTCTATGTAAACAAAGTTGGCCGCTGACAGCCATGTTTAACATCGAATCAAAACAATTTTTGACAAGGACTAACATCATGTCATGCTGATCATTTTAGAAAAAGTCCCATATCAATATCACTTATAGTTTTCAAGAAGTAGTCGCTCCAAACTTGTATTTTGAAAATCTATTTTTAGCCATGGCAGCCATCTTGAATTTCCGGCCAAACTGAAATTTTGCTAGGATCAATTAGACATCAAGAGCAACATTCCTGTGAAGTTTCATGAAAATCCGTCAAGTAGTTTCAGAGCAGTAGTCGCTACAAGTTTTCATCATATAACTCTATGTTAACAAAGATGGCCACTGGCAGCCATGTTTAACGTCGAATCAAAATAATGTTTGACTCTGATAACCATCATGTCATGCTGATCATTTTACAAAAAGTCCCATATCAATATCACTTATAGTTTTCAAGACGTAGTCGCTACAAACTTCTTTTTTAAAAATCTATTTTTAGCTGTGGCGGCCATCTTGAATTTCTGGCCGAACTGAAATTTTGCTAGGATCAATTAGACATTAAGAGCAACATTCCTGTAAAGTTTCATGAAAATCCGCCAAGTAGTTTCAAAGGAGTAGTCGCTACAAGTTTTTACTATATAACTCTTATGTAAACAAAGATTGCCGCTGGCAGCCATGTTTAAAGTTGAATCAAAACAATTTTTAACAAGGACCAACCTCATGTCATGCTGATCATTTTAGAAAAAGTCCCATATCAATATCACTTATAGTTTTCAAGAAGTAGTCGCTACAAACTTGTATTTTGAAAATTTATTTTTAGCCGTGGCGGCCATCTTGAATTTCCGGCCGACCTGAAATTTTGCTAGGATCAATAAGACATCAAGAGCAACATTCCTGTGAAGTTTCATGAAAATCCGTCAAGTAGTTTCAAAGGAGTAGTCGCTACAAGTTTTTACTATATAACTCTTATGTAAACAAAGATGGCCGCTGCAGCCATGTTTAACGTTGAATCAAAACAATTTTTGACACGGACCAACATCATGTCATGCTGATCATTTTAGAAAATGTCCCATATCAATATCACTTATAGTTTTCAAGAAGTAGTCGCTACAAACTTGTTTTTTAAAAACCTATTTTTAGATTTGGCGGCCATCTTGGATTTCACATCAACATGAATTTTTGCTAGGATCAACTAGACTTCATGGGCAACATTTCTGTAAAGTTTCATGAAAATCCATTCAGTAGTTTCAGAGGAGTATTCGCTACAAAAAAAAGTTTACGGACAGACAGACGGACGCCGCACCACAGCATAAGCTCTGCTGATCTCTGGTGGCCATCTTGAATTTCACATCAACATGAATTTTTGCTAGGATCAACTAGACTTCATGGGCAACATTTCTGTTAAGTTTCATGAAAATCAATTCAGTAGTTTCAGAGGAGTAGTCTCTACAAAAAAGTTTATATCAGGGCCCTCTTTCTATATTGGGAGAATGGGGTCGATATAGTAGATATTTTATGCACATTAAGGAACAAAGGTACTGATGTTAGTTTTTTTAATTGAAATGTTGTTCCAACGGCTCATCAGTATAGATTATTTAGAGCCGTCAAAGAGAGGGGAAGGATACAGGAATCCGGGAACCGTGTTGATGTTGGAGCCTGATCAATCTATACATGTGCCAGGAAGTTAAGACACAATGGTGCATCATTTGAGACATCAACTCACCTATCAATACTGCGCCTAAAATCTCAAACACAGAGCCAAGAACGCAGGCCTGTCGCAACGTCAGGACTTTCGCTCCCACAGAAGCACCAAATGAGTTGGCGACATCATTTGCGCCAATCCCAAACGCAAGTACAAATGCGATGAGAAAAGCAAGTACCACAATCCAAATCCAAGCATGATCAACGACTACCCAATCTTCAGCAGCAAACATCCTGGAAAGAAAGAGGTTTTTTAAAGTGCTTTCCTCAAAAAGTTTTTCGTTCTAGAAATCTAAATAATGTAGTTTAGGTACTGTAAAACCTTAAAATAAATAAGGCCTAAAAAGAGACATTTTGTTGCCTTAACTCGACGAACCACTGTTCTTACCTTCACTGGGGAGAGGGGTGGGAGTTGGGTGTGGTTTGAGAATTTTTTCATGATTGGGACACGACAACTTGACTATGGACAGTCCTGTGTTTTATCGGTGAATAAAATACAGTTAAGAGTTTGGATGCGTAGTAATTAAATCACAAGCGCATCCGAATGACTAACTGTATCTTATTCACCGATATATTTTATTCACTGATAAAATACAGGTACGTTTTTATTATTTCGATTCTAACAACAATAACCCCATTGTTTACGCTATTGTGGGGGCACTATATATTATCTCGGAGGTCAAGGTAATCAGGCTGCTATGTTTACAGGCTGTTCCATTGGTACAGTATTTTAAATACACTAGTAGTCACGTGACAAACAATGAAGTCGTTGCTTACATCATATAGCTTGCTGTATGACGTCAAACGGTTTCAGCTTTTTCAAGATGCTCGTTAATGGGTTTATGTCGGGGGTGTGCAAGGTTTGGGAGCATGGCAAGTTTGTTGTAATTAACATTTTATTAAAATTACTGTTGAGTTTGTCGTAGAATAACATACAGTTGTCTCTCTTCTTTGTGTATATGAAAGACTGCGCAGGTCCGGTTAGAAAATATTATAAAGCCATCTTGATAAAAAGATGAGTTAATTTATGGGTAAAGATAGTACAGCAAACAAATTAATGAGTATGACCTTAAAACAAATTCCTTTCTTTCTTTTCCCCTACTAGCAAACATTCCAATGATACTATACAGATCTGTCAATTGTTATGATTGTTTTTTTTGGTATCTAGGTAACCAGACTTGTCAGCTTCCGAATCAACATCATTAATATCCCTTGGCTATCACAAATAACTCGAGATATCCCACTAAGTCATTTACCTACTAGATCATTTACCTCAGTAGACTGTCCATAAATAATTATATTCCGCTAAAATACAAGACACTTTCCAGGGCTTTTTCCCGATAAAATTGGGAAGATGAATGAATGAATGGTGTTTTACAGCACGTCAACACATAAATAGGTCATATTGTGCGCAAAAACTGATGAAAGATGAAGAAATGAAGTCGTAAATGTAAATATATTTATAACCATAAAACTATTAACAAATAAGGAATGATATGGTAGTAACATAAACTATATATGTAAATCAACAAATGCCCGTCAAAGGGTATATAAATACGTAAATATATTGGGAAAAGGCATGGGCCTGCTCATTTTGGGAAAAAGAATTGAATGTTGTTTAACGGCTCATCAACACATTTAGAGCCACCCAAGAGAGAGAGGGGAAGGATACATAGGAATCAGGGAACCGTAACCTACTCTTATTATCGAATATATTCCAATGGTTCTTAACGTGCTTGGAGGATAGACCGATACACGGGACCGCCCGGTTTGCGTCCCCAATGACGGACGAGGCTAAGGGAAAGCGTCTTGCCCAAGAAGAAACTCAGTGGCACCATGGAGGATTGAACCCGGGGCCTCCGGTTACAAATCTGCCACGCTACCGACTGCGCCACGCCAGAAAAAAAGCGCAACATTGATAACAAATTGGGGAAAAAAATTGCGTGATTTTTGCTATTTAGTGGGGTTTTTTTAAAGAGAAAAACTTTCCTAAAAGGTATGCTTCAGGTATAATATCAATCAGATATTGAATTTAGCAATGACTTAACATACAATAGAACTTTTATGAATTTAGCAATGACTTAACATCCCCTCCCCCGTAGTCTCTGAATATGGCGAAGTGGTGCAAAACTTAGATATGAAAATGATGTTTGTTCTTTTTTGATACCCATGGCAAAAAGTAATTTTTGGCGCGACAACACTTTCTGCTTTCAAAAACCCTACAGTACAGAGAAATCAGTGATGTTCCCTAAAAAAGCCGCATTTGTTGTGTGTCTCTCCCATTAAAATAGTACACGGACACCAAATTAATTAATGAATTTTTTTTTACTCTTTTGGGAATGGTACCCATTCAATTGGGAAAATTCGCGTTGTTTTGTCTTAAATTGGGAATTTTTCACTATCGGACAAAAGCAATATTGTAAAATCGTCCAAACACCACGTAAGTACGCGATTTGTACATTCCTCACTCGGAGTGAAAGAGTAAAGTGTGGGTTTCGCATGAGTTGTTCCGTAATACGAATTACTGAGCTAAATTCCCCCAATTGAAAAGGTAGAGGTACCTTTAAAAAAAGGTAAACAAATCACTGAATACAATCTAAATGTAAATTTGAGAACCAATATATACGGTGCATATTTATTATATAGAAATGAGCTCTAAAATAGTTCTCTTATCTACTTATTACTTTTGTTTGGAAGTTATCCTACCGAATGACGCAATGGTAATCATTCTTGCTATCACGACCTGGCACGATACTTCTGTAAAGCATTATAGAATTGCTTTTTATTATTCAATAAACCACTACCTTCGTACCTTGGTTTTGGATGATAGAGAGAGAGAGAGAGAGTGAATGCGAGTGGTTGAATGTG